>PVJL010013738.1:0-30957 GCA_004026885.1 Lyroderma lyra
TATGTCTTTTTATTGGTGAGTTCAGTCCATTAACATTTAGAGTGATGATTGATATTTGCGGATTTCCTGTGGCCATTAGTTATTTCTTTGTTTTTGTTTTATTTTTGTTTCTTTCTTGTTGCCCCAACTTTGTTCCATTTTTCCTGATGTTTTGTTTCAGGTCGAAGAGCCTCCTTCAGTATTTCTTGGAGTGCTGGCCTCGTGCTGGCAAATTCCCTCAGCTTCTATGTGTCTGAGAAGGTCTTTATTCCACCTTCATATTTGAAAGATAATTTTGGTGCATAGTTTATTCTTGGCTGGAAGTTTGTCTCTTTTAAAGTTTTGAATATTGGATTCCACGCTCTCCTGGCTTGTAGAGTTTCTGTTGAGAAATCTGATGCTGGCCTGATGGGTTCTTCTCTAAAGGTTATAATTCTTTTTTCCCTGGCTGCTTTGAGAATTTTCTCTTTGTCTTTAGTTTTGAACATCTTTAGTACCATGTGTCTTGGAGAAGATGTGTTGGGGTCCAGGTATCTGGGGGACCTGTTTTCTTTTTGAACTTGGGGTTCCAGATCTTTTCATAGGTTTGGAAAATTCTCATCTACTATTTGTTTGCATGTGCTCTCTGTAGAATGGTCTGCCCCTTCTTCATTATCCTGATGTTTTGTCTCATGGAGTCAGATAACTCTTGCAGAGTTCTTTCAATCCTTTTGGTTCTGTATTCCCTTTCTTCCTCTTTCTGAGCTGTTTCCATGTTCTGATCTTTGATATCACTAATTCTTTTCACCATTTGGTTGGCCTTGTTTCCTATGGCAGTTATTTCATTTCTCACTTCTTTTATTGTATTATTCATTTCTCGCATTTCTATCTTGATCTTCTTTATGTTCTGAATTTCTTTGTTAAATTGTTCTTTTTGTTCACAGAGTTCCTTTTTTATGTCTTTCATTTCCTTTTTTATTTTGTTCATCTCAGCCATGGTGCTCTGCCAATATGATTTCATTTCTCTCAGAACCTTTAGAATGGCTACTTTAAATTCTCTGTCACTTATTTCAGCTATTTCCAGGTCTAGGAAGCTATCTCCTGGATAAATTTCATGTTCTTTCTGAGATTTCGTTTTCAAGGAATTCATCCTGTCTGCTGGGTTCTTCCTCTTTGACATGAGGGCTTTGTGTTCAGTGTCCAGATTATTAATTTTGTGGTGTCTTGATGTAGGGCAGACACTAGATGGCACTGGGATTCAAGTTTTGGGAGAGAGGGGGGTTGTTTATTTTTTGTTTCTCATATCCTGCAGCATTTGGAGGCTATGCACATCTATGCCAGGGAGAGGCCAACAAAAGGTGCTCCAAGGGCAGCTCTGCCTTCTGCCCTTTGTTAGGGAAGCTGGGCCGAGGCTTGTTTCTGCTGGCTCAGGTGAATGCTATCAAATCAGTCTTTCTTCCTAGCCCTGATTAAGCATCTAGCCTTCTGTAGGCTCACACTGCTTTTAGAAACCTGAGGTGTGGCAGCAAGTGCACACACCATAAGTCTAAAGCTGTGGGCCCAACCTGACACAGCCGGGTTGTCTTTGCAGTGGGTTGGGAACAGTAACTGCAGCCCTGTGTAGGAGCCGTGCGCCTGCGTTGTGGGTCCCCAGGGGGCCTAGAGCTGGGGTGTCATCTCTGCAGTTCAGAGTCCTCACTCAGCCCTTCTACCACTCATAGGTTCCAGAGGCTGGCTCCCAAACTCAGTCCGCTTCAAAACCTAGCTCCCCCAGGGCTTTCCCTCCTGGTCTCCCCCCTCCCTTACACTGTGCTGCTCTTCTAGTTAGCAGTGACCTTGTCCTGTTGCAGTCTGTCTCTGCTCCTTCCCTTCTCTCCCGCTCACCCCCTTCTCTCCAACCTTCAGGTGTTTACTTGCAATTCGTGGATTTCTCAGCTGCCTTTTTGTCACTCAGGGTCCTCTTTCTTGGCTCCTGGGTGGCCATTCAATTGTGTTTTCTGGGAGAGGCTTTAGGGACCTCCTCTCCAGTCACCATCTTGCCCTCCCTCCTTGGGATTTTTTTTTGTTGTTATATTTGTTGTTTGTTTTGTCACACATCTTATTGGTTAAGCTGTTTTTCAGTACAGCTTGCTCTGAAAAACTAGTATAGGCTTTATTAATATAATTGTTTTAACTATATCATGGACATATATTAAGTAAGGTTGTAGACTTAGACTGAAATATGAGCAGCTATGAAGGAGAAATATGATGAGATAGTTAAGAACATAAACTGTGGAATATGTTGCTTCAGTATGCCCCTCTGTTCCACCTCTTAGTGCCTGGCTGAAGCTGGGAAAATTATTTAGCCTTTCTGGCTGTTAGTTACCTGCTATGTAAAATGAAGACAATAATAGTACTAACTTAGTGCTAAATCAATAATGAAGGCAAAACACTGAGCGCAATGGCTGGTACAGATTACAAACCCAATAAACATTACCTATTACAGTTGTTAATTGAGAATATCAACAAAAGCTCCAGATATGGCATAAAAATTGTCAAATTTTGCTAAAAAGTTTCTCAAAGATCAAAAATGTTATGTGTATTCATAATTTTTATTCAAGTCACAAATTAAGGAATAATTTGATATTAAAAATGCATAGAATATAGTCTATTCTAAAAATAAACATGTAGAATGTTTTTAAACAAATTTTTTAATTTAATGTAAAAAATTAAAGATTTATAATAGCACTGTGTTCCACTAGATAAATGAAATATAAATTATAAATAAATTAAAAAATAATGTCATACAAGAAAGTATGAATTGTGGTTTAACAGGTTATCTGAGAGTGGAAAGAACTAGAAAAAAAGGTTAGGGACAAATTAACCAATATTTTTATTTACCCCAAAGGTAATGTTCTCTTCAAGTAGTGATGGGTGGTTTGGATTTAACTATTGGCTAATACATCTTTGGGCTTTATCTGAGAATCTTAGTTACTCATATCCAATCATCAGAGTTAATTGGAAATTAGTTATGTTATGGGATTGAATAATGTAATTAGTTTAGACAATTCTCAACGGAAACAAAGACTGGTCTCAAATGAAACAAATCTCCAAGGTGAATACTTAACAATTATCTTTTCAAACCTACAGTGACATATTTACTTCTGATACATGTTTGTGTTACCTTTTGATATAGTTGCGTTCAGTTGTAAATTGTTTTTTCTACCCAGAAATAATATTGTGAAAGAAATCAATTGATTTAAGAATGTGAGGATGACTTTTAGCTATAGCTACTCATCAGAAAACTTGGTAGTATAATAGCATTTCCTGTAGAATTTTGTAATAGTTTAAGTGTCATTTAAAATATTTTGCAATTTTTCATTATAATGTAAGAGAAATACCTTTTGTGGATAAGGCTAGAAAAGGCTTTTATATGATTACATCATATGGTGATAGATGCTAACAATTTGAGTTTATTATGAGAATAGTTTCTGAAGAGAATTCTTGATAAATTTTGCAATTGTTCTTCACAAGATGTATATAGATATAGCTTATATTATATCATAAATATAAATAATGAAGTTAGAAATAGTCGAGAAGGATTTAAAATTTGTCTAAGTAGAACAAATTAGAATTAGTGTGTGTTTTCTCAGGTTTTGTTTTGATTAAAGAATGACTGGGAAGAATGAAAAAAATTCTAAGAAAATACTAGAATTATAATCCATGCCTTTGTAATTCATGATCTCTGGAGTAAATTATAGAAGGGCACAAAAGCAGAGGTCAGAAAGAATATTCTTAGATACCGAGTTGGAACAATACAAAGACTGAGAATTATTAGATATTTGTATAATAATTTAGCTTACTATATCTGTATTCTTAAAGCTCAAATTACAAGATAAGTCAGGTTTTGTACTAGGAGTTCATTTGGAGCTGCTGAACTGAGAATATATGTACTTCAGAAATGAAGATGTCAGCTCCTTCTGACTCCTGTAACTTTAGCGCTAACCTTTCCCAGGAGGAGCTCAAAGGCTCTGCTAGAACCTACCTCTTATGCTGCAGCTGAGGGAGGTAAATAAAATATATATGCATACATGTGTATTTTAGTTTACTGGTTAATAAGTAAATATCAGTCAATAAGAATTTAATGAATGTTTACTATATACATAGCTTTGTGAAAGACACTGTGAGATGTTAGGAAGGCATAATACATGGTTTCTACTTACTAAATGCTGTAATCAGGATTTATAACCAAGTCTACCTAACTCCAAGTCCTACAAATTTTATTTCATTTAATATTTACTATAGGCCTGCAAATAAATTATTATTTATAATTTGTGCAGAAACCTTAACCATTTATGCAGAAAGAAACCAACTACTGATATAAGAAATGGGAAAGCATTTTTCAAAATCAAAAGACCTAAGTTACACTCTAATACAGGCTCTTGCTTATACAGTTGTGAAAATATCATTCTCATTTTTATGAGGAAACAGAAGTCTAGATGAGGTAAATAACCTTCATAAATTTTTACTCTAGAGTACTATATGCAGACCTCAAATCAACCCAAGCCTGTTAATTTTTCCATGTCTCATGCTCCCTTCCTCTGGACTGGGGATTTCAGCCTGGCCTTGGCAGATAGGATTTTTATGGGCATACGTACTACGATAGGAGGAGTATAAGATACACCCCCATCTCTTAAGATAATTAGAGAAGTATAGGATCCATCACTCAGCTTTTAAGGTGATTAGAGAAATGTTCATATGAACCTAAATCAGCCCAACACTCCTTGGAGGGCTTTGTTTGTAATAGGTCCTTAATACTCTGTAGTTGAACAAGTGCATACCCTGATCCAGATTCTTCAATGAACACTTAAGAGGCTTTTTCATGAACCAAAAATATTTGTCTTCAAAGGGAATCCACTGTGTTAGCCCATCATTCTCTTGACAAATACTTGGTGATCACTAAGTTTAATACTACTAGAGATAAAGAAGACATTTTGAATTGGGGCCCACACTAGAGTGCTCAATGCATGTGAGAACAGGTGCCCTTTATCCCATCTGCTTCTGGAGAACATGGAAGCCATAGGCCAACAGTAAGTATCCTCACAGTACTGCTACTTCATCATTTATCAGGGTCCACTGATGCTCACCAGATGGCTTTTATGAGCCAGTAAAGTTGTTTCTCTTTTTAGATAGCTTACTTACATCCTTTTTTATTGTAATTCAACTCTTAAGTACTAAGAAAATGAGCTGCTTGCTGTAATAATTACTTTGAAAATCTTAAATATCACCCATTTTGTGCACGTTGTATTTCAAGACTTAAAAAAAGTTCATCTAAAAGGTGAAAAAAGTAGCAACAGCAATCTTTTCCAAGAAACTTCAGGTTTTTCATTGTTATAATAATTAGTTAATACAGTACTTGTAAAGTGCTTAGCAGATGAAAAGCACTGTGTAATTAAGTGTCACCTTACTATCAGCACCAGAAGACTTTAATCACATTATAAGGTCATAGTTTATCTATTGAGCTACACTGAAGAGTTTTCCCTCTGTATATTGTAGGTATTTCTTTAGAAGAAAATATGGAAAGAAATTGCTCTCCCTGGATTTCTTTCAATGTTTCCTGCCCTTAAACCAATTGATGATTTTGTAGTTAATGTGGGTTTTGTGAACTAGTGATAGGTTCATAACACCTGGTAGGGGGTGGGGCACAGGCAAAACAATGAAATGTAAATTTACCTCTCTACTGCTGACCCCCTCTATCCCATTCAGAGTATTCTACTACTTGCTAGCTATACAATAGCTGTCCTCAGATGTCTACTGACCCCGTTAAAAAAACATAGTTTGTACCCAGCTTTCCGTTCAAATTGTTGCCCCCAATTTTATTCTGATTCCAGTATTGCCTCTTTACTCTCAGGATTGTAAATTTATAGTTACTATTTACCACTCCTCTCTAGTCTCAGTAGTCTAGCTAGTTATTAGGTCTCAGACCTATTGGATTTGTCTCCTCTTTAATAAGACCCCAGCAACAGCTTTGGTTTAGGTCTTCTGGCCACTTCTTACTTTCTGCTTCCTTTTGTTTATATGAGTACATTCTTACATTTTGAAAGGGTACTTAAGTATCCAGGATGAAAGCTTTTTTTTTCCTTTAAACAAGAAATTCCATTTTAAATTATGAACAACAGCCTCACACACTGTGAATAGCATTTGTTATCCATATCTTGTGATGGTAATACCTTAAAATTCTATCATAAGTGGAAGTCCTACCCAAGGCAACGCTAATGGTTTGTTGTGGTAGATAACTAAGGAAATTTCTGTTGTTCATTAGTGAATTATTTATTTTTCAATTAATCAAGGTTGGCATACTCTTTAAACTTTTATATTAAACACTCATAATTTAAAGTTTAATAAAATTTGGAGCAATTATTTATTTATAATACCAACTCCCAAGAACCCAGGAGAAAAAAGAGTAATGGATTCATATTCACATAGAGTTACTTATGTAAGTGAGGGAAATTTCTTCTCTACACTCTTTGGGTCTCTGGTTGGGCTTAAGAGTTAGATTGACATAAGACAGATTAATTAGAGAAAAGTATATACATTTTATTAAATTTTTACATGTACAAGAGAATGAAGATCTAGAGAAGTGACCATAGCAGGAAGCTTTTATATGGGTAGTAAATGGTGAAGAAGTAACTAGGAAGATAAAGGTTAGTTTAACAAAGTTTGTGTATATAGCCATCTTGGTCCTGAATTACCTGTCTCTGGTAATAAGGATGTCTTCTATCCTCGTGGTATAGGGAGGGCACATTTTCACATGTAGCCATAATCCTTATGGTTATTTCAGATTTTGGTCTCTATTTACTTAATTTCAAAACTTCCAATTAATTATTATTTTACCATAGCTTCTTCATTTTAGAGTTCTTTATTTTGACTCACCTTGTCTTTGACTGGCATTACCAATAGTTTTCAAAGAAGGACTGTATTCATATGGTCTCATTTAAGTAATGTTTTATTCTTTCTTTTCTGAGCTCATTAAACAAACTTTTAAATCTCCTATTGTCTTATTATCTCTCTGTTTTATCTGCTTTTTGAACACACATAAAATCCCAAAACAGAATGTTTCACAAATATGTCAATTTTTTTCAAGGCCCATGCCTATACCACCTCGGTCTTTAAAATTATAGAACATGTTCTACACTACACTCACTATATAATATAATTATCATTTAAGTCATCAGTAATAATTATGTTTTGGGTAAAGCAGTTGTAAACCTATGCAGAAAAATCTCAATATTTTTCCCATTAAAATTTTTTTTGTGCTTTATCATCAGCACAGATCACAGACTGTTAAATATTGGCAATTCCTTATAGATACTCTAGTCAACTTTGAACCTCATGAATTTTATTTCTTTTTACAATATTATTAAAATATGACTCAATTCCTGCTTGAACTCTTACATTGACTTGGAACTCACTATTTGGGCTGAAGTTCTTTTTTTGTTGAAAATTTTTCTTAATGGAATAGAAAGCTCTATCATTGTCATTCCTGCTCATTAGTTTATTTAATGAAAGTATGCCTAATACTACTTCCTTGAGAATTGTAACAATTTGAAGAGGGTTGTCTAACCTAATTCTCCACTGACATTTTCCTGCTTTGTAATCTCTATTTTGGAGAAAGGGTTTGAGGAAAATTTTAACTTGTAATCTCTACTTGCTTTTAATAAATACAACTTTTTTCCCCCTCAAAGATTCAGTCCATATGTATGAATTTTATAATACATAATATGTACCTGCAAATAAAAAGGAGGTAAATTCTCCAAAGTATGAGGCAATTATAACCCTGGTAAACAAATGAGAAAAAAAAATTGGAAAATTATAGGCCAATCTCATTTATGAGTATAAATTCAAATTCTGAAATAAAACATTAGAAAGAAGAAGAATCAAAGAATGCATTTAAATAATTTATCAGGAATAAGAATTTATAAAAGAATTTCAGAGAAATTTTAATATTAGAAAATCCATTCATTTAAACCACTTTATTAAGAAGAAAATTGTGCTGGATCCTCAATATATGCAGAAAATACTTTTGATAAATTTCAACTATCTTTCATAAGAACTCTTAGCAAAATAGGAATGAAAAGGATCTACTTTAACTTTAAAAAACTATGTATCATATACTTACAGAAATAATATTATATTTAGTAATAAAATATTAAGGACTATTTTCTTTAAAATTAGAAAGAAGAGAAGATTACCTGCTAATAATACTTTTATTCAATGTGGCATTGAAGTCCTAAATGGTACAAGAAGACAAACATAGCAAATAAAAATTAGCAGGGTTGGAAACAAGAAAGAAATTTTTCATCATTTTCAAATAATATGATAGCCTTTATAAGAAAATCCAAGAGGAATGATGTATAAACTGTCATTTATAAAGAGTTCAGCATATTTACTTATTACAAAAACAATGTTTTTTAAAACTCAGTTTATTTATTTATTTATTTTTAATTCATTTTTTTTGTTAGACTTATTGGGGTGACATCTGTTAGCAAGGATTACATAGGTTTCAGGCATACAATTCTACAATGCATTGTCAACTTGTTGTATAATAACTTCACCACCTAATGTGACTTCTCTTTCCATCACCTTATATTGAGCTTCCCCCCTCCTCTCCCACCTCCTCCCTTTTCTCCCCTCAGTTTATTTTTAAATTACTTTCTCTTTGTGAATGTTGTGTAAATTTAGTTTATAAGAAAAATTGTGAATTAAATTATGAAGTAGAAAGTCATTTGTATTAAGAATATACATGATATCTGTGTAGTGCAAGTTCATATCTACTAAGAGGATGACATCAATGCTTGTTAAATAAAAACATTACATACATGTTGAGGATTGATGTTGTGTGCCAAAAACTAAAGAAAATCTGTGATACCACATAAAAACCATCCATTTTGGCAAGGGACTCAGAGCACCAAGTCACATGGGGAATGTCCTTGTATATTCCTTCCTTATTGGTTGAGGGAAAGACAGCACAGATTGGTCACTCCATCCAATAGGAGATAAAATCTTCTAAAAATTATGGATGGAGCAGCTTCAAAGATGGTTTTCATCTCCAATTTTCGTGGACATCTCTGACCTTTAATATTGCTAAGTAAATTAAGAACAAGAGGTGTCAGTGGCTTTCTCTCCCCTTTCCCCATTTCTCTTTCTTTGTTTTTTAAAATAAATAGAAAATGAAGGATAAATAGACATCTTTTATTATTGGTTTCTAAGCAGTATTGGAGAAAAACTGTCCATGACAGAGTAAATGGTAAAAAACCTTAGTCCTGTTTTTGAAATGTAAATTCAAATATTCTTGGTGGTCGATAATTCTCTTAATGACCTATGTTAATTGTCTAAATGGAAGCCAAATTATAGCCCCAGGAGCACACAACATTCTTAAATTCTTAACCTGGACCACTTGTCCAATGAAGCTTGAATTTTCATTACTCATTTTAGGCTGCTTTATACTGTTGGCTCATTGTGATTTTATCCTTAAGCAAGTTAACAGATAATTTTCATAATTAATAGTTAAAGTAGGTCTCTTACATTTGTGTAATTAAAAAAAATCCCAAAATTCAAATGCAGGATTTTACATTTATTCTTGTTTAATTATTTTTAATGTTGTTTCAAACTACCAAGATAATTTTGAGTGTTGGGCCCATCAATCATCACACCAACACTTTATTTGGTTTTCTATGAGCATCTGATAAAGAAATCTTCCTGTGTCTTTAGTTGAGTGAAAAATAAAGAATTGCTGAGGAGGAGCAAGGTCAAAGCCCTCTGTCATGGCACAAAGATTTTCCTTTAGGTGAATATTTAGCCATTATTTAATATTACTGTGCTTCAGGCAAATCAGCTAGTCATGAATCCATGTAACTTTACTTTCGCATAGCCCAAATTGCAGTATTTTAGCTACCTGAACAAATAAGCTCATAATTTAATGGAGATGTCTAAAATCAAGATGTGTGATACAGACAGCATTCTTCCAGTATAATACTCCATTCTTAAATATTAGATATTTTCCAATTTCTTCTTTATTTTTTTATTTATGTTTTTGAGAGAAGATAGAGTATGTTTACTTATATCCTTTCAGATAGAGTAAATTCTATCATCTCTCTAGTCTTATTTTCTAATCTCATTAGCTACTGTTCTTAGCCTTCTTCCATGCCATGTATTATATGACACTATAAATTCAAGTGTCAGAAGTAATTGACTTCTTTGCAGCATTCTTTTCATTCATATGGAACTATGGTTATGGTTGTAAACTGTTTAGAAATATTTTTTTATTAAAATTATTATTTTTTATTAAATTTATTGGGGTGACATTGGTAAAATTATATAGGTTTTCAAGAACCATTGACTTCACTCATATGCAGAATATAAAACTGAAAGCAACCAAGAAAAAAACTCATTGACACAATCAATAGTTTAAGGATTATTTGGGGACAAGGGAGGAAGAGGTAGGAGAGGAGGGGAGGGGGAGTCATGGTGATGGAATCTATGTAATTCTTGATAACCAATGTCACCCCAATAAATCTAACAATAAAAATATTAAAAAAATAAAATTATATGTTTTAAGTGCACAATTTTATAATACATCATCTATATATCACATTGTTTGTTCATCATCCAAAGTCAATTCTCCTTTTATCATAATAATCTGACTCCCTTTACCCTCTTCTACTTTCCCCCTAACCCTCTGGTAACCTCTAAGCTGTTACCTGTGCCTATGAGTTTTTGTTTATTTGTTTGTCTTGTTCATTTGCTTTATATCCCACATATGAGCGAAATGATATGGTTCTCGACTTTTTCTAATTAAACTATTTTTTCTTTCCCCTCTCAAACTACTTCTTTATCCATTTTCATTACTCTCTTTTCTATTATCACTTTGAGACATTCTGAATGCAACACATAATTGGAGATGTGGTGATACATAGACATATATCCAAAGGAAATTATTAATTATTATTTGTATGAGAATGAAAAACCATGTCTCTTTAGCATTAAAATTGAATGGTTCTTAACAGTTAAATGTTCATTTTCCAAATGAACCAAAAAAGCATTATTTTTATCTTCAAAATATTGATCTATAGAAATGGAAACATTGATTTAATTTTCTCCCATCCAGATGTATAATCACTTGGTGTATTCTAGCTGAGGTGAAAAAATAAGAAAAGATTGGAGGCAAAGAGGTGGAAAAATACTAGAAATTCTAAATGATTTTAATAAAAACTTAGAAGCTGTCACGTCAAGTGCTATGAACTAGTTCCGAACAGAAAAGAAAAATGAGTGAAAACGCAACCCAGACAGGTAGTGCTTAGGAATGGAGGAAGAGTTTGGCAGATGGTAGACTTCATTCTCTACTCCCAAGCAGGGGAAGGGTAACATGGGGTTTCCCTTGTAGAAAAGAGTAAAAAGCTCTATTCCACATTAATAGATGACTGCAGGTCTGGGTATATCCTTAACTTTTGCTGCTATCTCATCTCTATGAGATATCTGAAATGGAACATGTCTGGGATATATTGGCAGAGATTCCTTCTTTATACATTGAATAACAATACTAAAAAACTGGTTCTGAATTACTACATAAGAATTCTTACATGATCACTTGCAATAAGTCATCAGCATCAAAAAAAATTAAGGGAATGTATAAGGTTGTCACACCAATTAGGTTACCTAGCACTCTTTTAAATTGCAAGAGGCCAGTTATATAATTATAACATTTCTGAGTTGGAGGAGAACTTCAGACCCTTTTATTTTTGGAGCTCAATAATATATTTACTTTTGGGGAAGGATTTCCAACTTCAAAGATAATTTGGATAACATTAAAGCCCTCTGTGCCAAGACAAAAATTAAATAATATTTACTAGTTCCATTATAACAATAAAAGTGATGATTTATTGAATCCCAGGTACTGTTCTAAACACTTTGCTAATATTTGCACACTTAATCCTTGCAATTACGATAGATGGGTGTCATTTTTATATCTCATTTTTCTGATGAAGAAACAGAGGTACATGGAGGTAAAGTAATTTGCCTAAGAGCTGAGATGTGGTGGAGCCCTGGATTTGAACCCCAGAAATCTAGTTCTAGAGCTTATAGCATTTAACCACAATTCTGTCCTGCTTGTCAAGATTATGGAGAGATAAAGCAACCATAAATTTGAGGTATAAACTATTTGCTAAAGTCAGTTAACCAGTGGAATAGAAAAGGATGCTATGTTGGTGGCAGTTCTAGACAGATAATGTAAAAATGCTGGATTTGTTTAAGTGCTGTTTCTAATAGGCTTTGAAATTATTGTGTAATAATTTCTCTAGTCTTCGTCCCAGGTTCACAGCATGGAGCTCTTAAAACACTTGCTGCTTCCCAAGTGATAGAAGTGTCTGTTATTCATGGACCTCTTGGATGATATCTGAGTTTAGGTTAATAAAAGGAGACATGGTGGGTTCCTGGATAGCTTTAGTATTGATGCGGGCTGAACGAGGGAGCCCCTCACTGTAAGAACTTCTAGTCCCATTTTTCTTAGTTGCTTGGCTCCTCATCTTTGCCTTTCTCCTAGTCCCTAGCCTTAATCACCCTCTCAATCAATCTTCCCCAGTCTCTAGCCTTAAACAATAGATTACTCCTAGCCTGAATTACAGAATGTCTCCTTTCTACCTTTTGCTTTGCTTTAAACAATTATTCTGTAACTCATGATTTATGTACTCCAACTTCTTTCAAGCTGTTCTGGACCTTGCTCCTGGGCAGGTAACATCACCCAATAGATGGGTGAAGCCACAGGAGGAGGGAGTAGCCTCAATCCATCATGTAGCCACCCTATGTCAGTGATTTCGAGGCATGCTTCTTGGGTAGATGCTTTGAAATATAGTAACTGAATCTACTTTTCCTCCTCTAGGGGTTACTCTGATACAAATAATTCCCTAGCAAGGCTTCCAGCCCATCCTGAATGGAAAATTCAACATGGTCTCCCAGGTGGATCTCGAGACCCTTTCCTCTTTTAGATCAGTTAGGGTGAGAGTTCTGTGAATCCTCAGTAGGTAGGGACAATGGCCACATTCAGTAGGAAGCTAATATAGAAGAGACCTCCTGTCTGTCAATTTTTCATAGAGATTTATGAGGAATCATACCTCTAAAGAGAGAAAAATGAGGCAGGCAGATAGAATAGGGGGATCTGAGGACCACTCCCAGGGGACTCACTCACCTTGCTGGAATAATGACCACCCTAATATTACTCTTTTTTTTTTTTTTTTAGTAATCCCCACCTGAAATTAGGCAATCACAAAGGAAATTACAGGAGAAATCAGCTAACACAAAGAAAGTTATAGAATATACAAAGGCCACCAGTTAAAGCCAATTCCTAATGCCTGCATAGCAAGAGTTACAGTGACCCTCATTTCACCTAAACCTCATTATCCCATCATTATAATATCATACATACGCCCAGAAGGTCATTAATATCATTATAATAAACTGATTCTGGGAAGGAACATGCACAATCTAAAAAGGTGACACATAAAATAAATTTTAAAAAAAGCATAAAAAAATAAAAAGGTGACATAATTCCATGTCAATCAAAGATGCCAATCAAAAGATCTCATGCCCAGATAGGCATAACCCTTTACAACTAAAGAAAATATAAAGTACCAAGGCCTCCTTATTTGGGGCTCTTGAGCCACTCTTGCTTGAGCCCTTTCCCACCTTTTGGGGGTATACTTTCCCTTTTAATAAGCTATCTCATTGTTTCACCTTAGTTTCCTTTTAATAAACTGCCTCTCTGTTTCACCTCTATACTTTAGCGTGCATCTCATTCAGTTCTTTGCTTGTGATACCAAGAACCTGGACACCGTGCTGAGAAGGACCCCATTCTCCAGCAGAATGGTTACCAGAAAAAACATCCATATAATTAAAGAACTGAGGCTTTGAGTTAAATCCCATGACCAATGATTTAATCAATCATGCTTAAATAGTAAAATCCCAATAAAAGCACTGGACACCGAATCTTAGTGATGCTTCCTGGTTGATGAACACTGATATGCAAGGAGAGTAATGTGCCTTCATTCCATGAAGACAGGGACAGAAGCTCTGCCTTTGGGACCCTTTTAAACCTCACCCTGTGTGTCTCTTTATTTGGCTGTTCCTGAGTTGTAGCATTTATAATAAAATTGTAACAATAAGTATAGTGATTTTCTGAGTTCTCTGAATCATTCTAGTGAATTATCAAGCATTAGGAGGCTTTTGGAAACCCCCTAAATTTGTAGTCAGTTGGTCTGAAGTGAGGGCGGTCTTGTTATAGACTGGCCTTCAACTTGTGAGGTCTGTGTTAATTCCAGCTAGTTTATATCAGAAGTGAATTGAAATACACCAGTTGGGGTTTAAACAGAGTAGGGATGGATAAAGATAAACATACAAACATTAATCATTACTTCTTCACATTTGGTAACAGAGCTAAGACTTTATTTCTTTATATATTGAAATCAAGGATGTAGAGGGGTACAAAAGGTGATGTTGGTATTGACCTTCTTCTGAAGGATGTATGTATATGTACAAGTGCATGGTGTGAGTGTGTATATAAAATTTGAACATTTTGAACTATATAAGTGATTTGAGCTTTGATTAGAACACAGAAACTGGACCAGTTTCATTGACTTAGAATCTCCTTTTAATTTATAAACACTTAAAAAGAAGGAGCTTATGATAGCACTGAGGACGTTGGAAGTAATCTATTCATATTTGATAACTTTTTTAAGGTCACAAGTCTAATCAGGGTGGAGTTTGGACTGGATTTGAAACAGCTCCAACATTGGATTAGAATCTAGCCCTGATGTTTTCTAGTCTATAGCTCTATTCACTAAAGAAGTGTATGTGCATATATATTAAACTTTATATATTTGTACTGTATGTAAATTGGCAAGATATATATATATGTGTGTGTGTGTGTGTGTGTGTGTGTGTGTGTATGTGTGTATGTATTCTATTGAAAATTTTAAAACAGAAATACATAGAATAAATATCAAAGTTCTTTTTCTCCCCATACCAATCACAATTCTTTCCCATAGAAAACCATTTTTATAGTTTGGAATGCATTCTTCCAAACATTTCCCTAAGCATTTGCATATACATTGTGATATGTTGGTTTGGTTAAAAGTGCTTTTCCATAAAAGTGTTCATGAATATGTATTGCTGTTCAGTTTTCTTTTCACACTTAATGATAGAAATTAGGGATATTTCTATGTCAGCATATAGCTCTAATCTATTCTAACTTCTGCATGGATAATACATATTCAATTGTGCATAAGAAAACAAAAGGAAGATAACTTAATTTACATCATCTGACTGACAGAAAATGAAAGGAGTTTTATTTTTACTTTGTATATTTCCAGTGCTTTCCATTTATTATTATTTGCTTTCTGTCTTGTACTTGTTCTCTGAAATTAAACTGTTTTCTCTAAGTGTCTCTCATCTCTTTCCTCAAAGAAATGTACTTACAAAAGTTGCCTTTTGCAGTGTTTTCTAACATTAATTTATTTAAATACTTCATCATGTAATGAACTGTAATCTAACATTTTAGGTACTCTGATGAGAAGGGGATTTATCATCATTAGGGTCAGAAATTATTCATGAGTTGCAAATAAAAGAAACAGAAGAAAATGGTGTATGCTTCACTTACACATAATCACTTAAAATGTTCTGTTATGTCCTTGAGCTGGCATAGCATCAGAACTTCACTGCATTATTTACTAATTGTTATTAGTACAAATTTATAATATTAAGTGGTTGTTCTTTCTAGAAAATATTAGAAATTAAGCATAGTTTCAGTGACTGAAGCATTCAGTTTCTTCTTGTTTTAATACACCTATTTTTTTTTTTCTGTTTTTAGGTAATTATTATAACTGTGCAACATTAAGGTAATAGCCCACCCCCCAAAAAAGGAACAAAAAATCCCCCAAACATATGGAGATGATTCTGTACAGTATCTGGATACAATGGATGTCAATGATCAAAGGACAGCTACTCTGGCTGAATACACCTAATTTTATGTGATGAGTGTATCCCCTAATTCTTGTTCTCATGCTTGTTCATTTCTGATGAAGATTGCCTAGAACTTATTAGTTAGTTTAAAAATAAAACTTGTTTTTTATTGATTGTGATATGTATCTTATTTCATAAAGTATACCTCCAAAGTTCATAAGTAGACTGCATTAGTTCTTTTGTTTAGAGTTGAGAGGCCATTTCAGATGACTTGTCACTAGGTACAAAATAGAAGCAGAATTTTCAATACATAAATTTGATATGAAATAAAATTAAGCAGAATATAACAGCCAACACACACACACACACACACACACACACACACACACATACATATGCTTTCTTATTAGAATAATTTAAATGTATATGTTGTTACATAAGACCTTGCTGTTAGTTTGCCAGTAACTGAATAAATAAGATTCATGTTATTGAAGAAAAGTTTTTGATGCATATAAGTAATTCTTTCATTCTCCCTCAGTCTATTTAAATAAACATAATTCTAAGTTTATCACAGCCTGAGTATGAAATAGTCTGTCATAACTGACAAGTACATAAAAGAAAGGATAAAAAATTAATCAAATTAACTAATAAGGTTATACAATTTCTCATAAAATCTCATTATTTTGAGAATCTATAATTTGTGGCAGGAAATAATAAAAGAGAATGCATTTTATTTGGGATATTACTTGATATGGGACACAGGTGAACATATACAAAAAAGAGTCATGCAGTTTTTTGCTCATTGATTATTTTACTTAAGATTATTTGTTTTATGCCCAACACAGTGCGATATAATCTATCTACATACAAATTCTTGATTTTGATGTAGCAAAACATATTGAGTAAGGAATGCTATAAATGATTTTTTTAGCTTGTTATAGTAGTGAAGAACTGAATTTGAAATCTAACTCTATCTACACTAGCTCTGTGACTTTAGTCTATTTAGTTAAGATCTCTATGCTTTAGTTTTTTCATTTATAAAATTAGATAATGATACCTACTTATAGAATTATTGTAAGGATTAGATGAGCAGGTAAGAAGTGCTTAACCACCAGAATATTATCTCCATACACTCATACATGGTATGGTAGTTATGATTTGGGAGTTTAGGTGGGGGCATTTGTTATCTAGGAAATATCATGGTTCTCTGAAATCAGAGAATATTTCTTCAGATATGATTTCAAGTTGGAAAGTCATTCTTCTACACATGCATTCAACAAATGTTTATTGAATATGTACTTTGAGCCATGCTGCTTCAATTCAAATAGTGAACAAAGCATTTAAAAGTTAGTTTCTTCATGAGCTTATATAGATAAAGAACAAACAAACATTGAAATGAGCCATTAGTAAAACTGAAGTTATATTATTTGGTCATGAATGTTAAAGAGGAAATAAAAGAAAAGGGATGTGTAGTGTTGGGGGAACTTGAAATTTTAAATAACATGCCCAGGGAAATCTTCACTAAGTAACATTTAAGCAAAGATCCAAAAAACATGGTGAAAAGAGTTTTAAGAATATTTGTGGAATAATTTCTGCAGGGCTCTGAGGTGATAGTAAAAATGATGTTTTTCAGAGAACAACAAGTAGGCCACTGTAGCTGGAGTAAGATGGGGCTGAGATCAGAGACACAGATGGAGCCAGGTATTGCAGAAGTAACCAAGAGATTCAACAACAAACCATTAGATTTCTCCCCTCATTTGATGATAGCAATCAGAAAACATAATGTTTCAGCAAAGAGAACATATTCTGATTAGAAAAACAACACAAAGCTGCAGCAATATAGATTCCTTGCACATTTAGTAAAGAAATTTGAATGAGGCAAAAATTTCTGAGCAATTAGCCAGTAAAGAGTCAGTAATTAAAGATCAAACTTTGAATAAACGCATTGGTAGAGGTCAGAACTTAGTTATTAGCAAGTAGCTGACCCTCTAGGGCAGACTACATGAGCAAGACAATGCTTGCATAGTACATCTCAGCTGAACTGGAACTATTCACTCACACTGACTAAGAAAATTAAAAGAGAAAGGAGAGAGAGAGATGGGGGGGAGGGAGAGAGAGAGAGAGAGAGAGACAGAGAGACAGAGAGACAGAGAGAACAGAAAAAGAACTGTCATCAGCAAGGGGGAGGGAACTTAAAGACCTGCACAGGAATTTTAGCTTCCCTACATTTTTAGCTGTGTGATTTTGGGAAAGCTGATTAGTTTTCATAATCTCCAGTGTTCTTGTCTGTAAAACTGGTTTACTAGTGTTGTAAATTTAAATGGGTGAAATGCCCATCTTAAAGTAAGTGCTCACTAAATGATATTATCATTAGGGGTATTTAACATATGAAGGAAAACTTACTACCTATACTAAAGTTTATCGTTTTGAACTATTTGTCATCTGGTTGATTTGATAATTGAGAAAGATTGCTTCACATTCCTTTTTATACACCAAACCTATGTGTCAAAAATAGAGAAAATAAAATATAACTCATTAATTTTTATCATTAGCTCTCCAAACAATGAGAAGACACATGAATGTGTCAAATTGTGTTCTATAGTTAAGAGAGGAGCAAAAACAATAGAAGACATACTCTTTGCTTCTAAGTGCTCATGATTGGAGTGAAACAATAATCTGAAAATAATTATTAAAGTGTAAGACTATAGGATTGAATTAGATCTATATCTTTCAACGTATGTGGGCTGATAATTAAATATTATTTTGGAAAGGATTTGATAGTCAAGCAAATTGAAAGTTTACTTGGCCATTCTCCATGTACATATGAAGTAATTATTGATGTGGCCAGGTTTGTATCTACTACTTTGCTTCTTTTTTCCATTTGTTCCTTTTTCCTGACTTCTTTTAATCAGTCATTTACAAATTTTAATTGCTCAATAGATTTTTAGATATGTCTCAATATTGTCTTTGTGGTTATTCTAAGAATTATAATATAAACCTTTAACTTATCACAGTCTACCTTGAATTAATACAAAACCATTTTACAATGTAAGTAACTTACAAAGGTATATTCCATTTAGCTCATCCTAATCTTTTGTACTATTATTGTCATATTTTTTTGTATATGTCATAAATCGCATACTACACTGTTGATATTTTTGCTTTAAACAATCAATTATCTACAAAGATGTTAAAGATAATCTTCTATAATTAGTTAACACTTCTGCAAATTTGGAATTTTATCTGAGATCATTTTTTTTTCAGCTTGAAGAATTTCTCTTAGTAATTTTTGAGGTATAGGTAAGTTGGTTATGCATTCTCTCAGATTTGGTTTGCCTGAAAAAATCTTCATTTCATGTTAATTTTTGTACAATACAGTATTCTAGATTGCCTTTTTTTCTCTTTTAGCATTTAGAAAATATTATATGGCTTCTACTGTTTATGAAGAAAAATATGTTACTCTCAAATTACTGTTGATTGTCTCAAAATATGTATTATTTTCTCTGGCTATTTATAAGATTTTCACTTCATATTTTCAGCAGCTTATTTATAATATAACTAGGAAAGTATTCTTTAGATTTCTTTTGATTGACATTTGCTAAGCATGATAAATCTTTGTGTTGATGATTTTCATAAATCTTGAAAAAATTTTGGCCATTGTTTTTACATATTTCTTCTCTCACTGTCTATCTTCTTTTTATTGGATTCCAATTCCATGTATGTTATTGTCTTACAAGTCTCTGGTGCTTCAGTATTATTTGGTTTTAATTATTTTATCTATCTCTTCTTTAGATTGGTTAATTCTCTTCATCTTGCTTCAGGTTCACTAATCCTCTATTCTACTATAACTTGTCTATTTTTAATTCCAACAAATTCTTTATTTCAATTTTAAAATGTTAATTTCTAAGATTAAAAAAAATTTACAGTTTTCATTTCTATGCTGACATCTCTGATTTCCCATTTTGCCCTTACTTTTTGCTGTTCTCTAAATATTTAGAATAGTTATGTAAAAATCCAAATCCATTAATGATAACACCTTGATAAACTGTGGATCTGCTTCTTTTGATTTTTTTTCTCCCTTGATTACAGGTCACATTTTCAAACTTCAGCTCACATCTCAAAATTTGTGATTGTGTGCCAGACATTTTATGCAAGAAACGGTAAAGGTTGAAAAAATATATATATAAATTTTCCATAAAGGACATGACGTTTTCTTTGTGACAAAGCTAGGGTAAAGAGTTGGTATTTTTTATTTTATTAGAGTTGAGCTAGGTCAGTGGTAGGTTGAATCTTTAATTAATTTCAGATTATTTCTATTTTTAAATATCTCGTGGGTGAATTCAGTCCCACTTCTTGAGCAGGACTTTGTAACTTAGGAACTAGAAATCTATGCGATATCTCTCTGCTTCTGAGCCCTGCTTTTAGCTGCTACTTACCCAGTAAGGAAGAATTGCTAAATCAGGAAGATTAGCATTGCATCTGCAGCACTTCTAGGTTTTATACCACCTCTCCAGTTTACACAGTCACATAATTTTGTTTGATTTTCTTCTTGTCCCAACAAAGACATGCTTATGGCAGACCAGTTCCTCTACCTGTTATATCCCCAGGTAAGATATACCATCCAGGCAGAAAATCAATATGGAAACAGTCATTTTAAATGACACATTAGATCAGATGAACTTAATGGATATTTATAGAACATTCCACTCCAAAATTAGCAGAACCTACATTTTTTTCAAGTATGTATCAAATTTTTCAGGATAGGCTATATGTTAAGCCACAAAACAAGTCTCCATAAATTTAAGAAGATTAAAATTATATCAAGCATCTTCTCCATTTACAATGATATGAATGTAAAAAATCAATTACAAGAAGAAAATTGGAAAAAACACAAGTACATGACAGCTAAATAATGTGCTACTAAGCAATGAAAGAGTTTATGGAGAAGTCAAGGAGTACATAAAAAATATCCTGAGATGAATGAAAATGGAAACAACAATCCAAAAATTTGGAACACAGCTAAAGCAGTTCTAAGTGGGGAATTAATAGCAATACAGGCCAACTTCAAGAAACAAGAAATATCTAAAATAATCTAAACTTATACCTAAAGGAACTATAAAAAGAAGAACAAACAAAGCCTAAAATGAGTAGAAGGAAAGAAATAATAAAAATCAGCAGAAATAAATAAAATAGAAACTAGAGACTAAAAAACAATAGGAAAAAAACAGTAAAACTAGAGCTAGTTCTCTGGGAAGATAAACAAAATAGATAAACCTTTAGCCAGATTCATCAAGAAAAAAGAAAAATGGCCCAAATAAATGAAATCGGAAATGAAAGAGGAGAAGTGATGACCAACACCAATAGAAATACAAATGATTGTGAGAGAATACTAAGAACAATTGTATGCAAACAAATTGTACAACCTAGAAAAATCAAACAAAACCCTAGAAATATATAATCTTCCAAGACTAAATCAGGATGAAACAAAAAATCTGAACAGAGTGACTACTAGAAGTGAAAACGAATCAGGAATAAAAAAACTACCAACAAACAAATGTTCAGGACCAGGCAGCTTGCCATGAGAATTCTACCAAGCATTCAAAGAAGAATTAATACCTATTCTTCTCAAGCTATTTCAAAAAATTAATGAGGAGGAAAAGCTTTAAACTTATGCTACAAGGTCAGCATTTCCCTGATACCAAAACCAGGCAAAGATATTACGGAAAAAGAAAATCACAGGCCCATATCCCTGAGAAACATAGATGTAAACATCCTCAACAAAATATTAACAAACCAAATTCAAGAATACATTAAAAAGATATAAACCATAATCAAGTGGGATTTATTGAAGAAATGCAAGGTTGATTTCATATTTATAAATCAATCAATGCGATACGTCACATAAAAAAATGAAGAATAAAAATTATATGATCATGTTAATAAATGCAAAAAAAGCTTTTAACTAAATTCAACATCCATTTATAATAAAAAATATCAACAAAATAGGTATACAAGGAACATGCCTCAAAATAATAAAGGGCATATGTGACAAACCCACAACCAACATCATATTCAATAGTGAAAAGCTGAATCAAGTTGGGCACAAGATAATGATGCCCACTCTCATCACTCTTATTCAGTGTAGTATTGGAACTCCTGGCCACATGATCAGACAAGAAAAATAAATGAAAAGGGTTCACTTTGGGACGGAGAAAGTAAAATCATCACTATTTGCAGATGATATGCTATCATATGTAGAAAACCCTAAAGATTCTACCAAACAACTATTAGAACTAATAAATAAGTTTAGTTAAGTTGTAGGATAAAAAATTAATATTCAGAAATCTGTTGCATTTCTATACATAAATAACAAACTATCAGAAAGAGAAATTAATAAAACAATTCCATTTATAATTGCATCAGAAAGATTAAACACTTAGGAATAAATTTAACCAAGAAGATAAAAGACCTGTACTTATAAAACTGTAAGACACTAATGAGAGAAATTAAAGAAGACACAAATGAATGGAAGGATATATTAGACCATGCTCATGGATTGGAAAAAATAATAAGGTTAAAATGCCCATATACATAAAGCAATCTACAGATTGAATGAAATTTTTATCAAAACAACAATGACATTTTTTCACAGAAATAATCTTAATATTTGTATAGGACCATAAAATACCCCAAATAGCTATACCAATCTTGAGAAGGAACAAAGTTGGTGGTATTGTGCTCTGATTCAAACCATACAACAAAGCTATAGTAATAAAAACAGTTTTGTACTAACACAAAAACAGACACACACATAAATGAAAAAGAATAGAGAGCCTAAAAATAAACTCACATTTATCTGGTCAATTAATTTTCCATAAAGAAGGAAAGAATCTACAATAAAGAATATACAATTGGAGTGAAAAAAATCTCTTCAATAAATGGTGCTGACAAAACTAAAATGGTACATACAAAACATTAAATGAAACCATATTCTTACACCCTATTCAAAAATGAACTCAGTTTGGTTTAAAGACATAAATGTAGGCCTGAAACCATAAAACTCCTAGAAGAAAACACAGGTGGTAATCTCTTTGCCATTGATCTTAATATATTTTTAAATATGTCCCTTCAAGTGAAGGCAGAAAAGCAAAAATAAACAAATGGAACTACATCAAACTAAAAAGTTCTGGCACAGTGAAGGAAAACTATCAACAAAATGAAAAGGCAACCTACTGAATGGGAGACTATATTTGCAAATGATATATCTGATAAAAGGATAATATCCAAAATCTATAAACAACTCATACAACTCAATATGAAAAAAACAAATAATCCAATTAAAAAGTTGGCAGAGGACCTGAATAGACATTGTTTTCAAAGAAGACATACAGATAGTTAACCAAACACATGAAAAGAACTTGGCATAACTAATTATCAGTGAAATTCAAATTAAAACCACACTAAGATATCACCTCACACCTGTCAGAATAGCTATTATTCTACACGCTTAGTTTAAATGGAATATTTTTGGGAGGGGTGGTTCCCTGGCTGGGAATCCAACCCAGGCCGCGGCGTGGAGCGTGCCAGAGCCTAGCCACTATACCACCAGGGAACCCCTTAGATGGAATTTAAATAGACAATACATAATAAGTGTCAACAAGGATTTGGAGAAAAGGAAAAACCCTTGTGCACTTTTGGTGGGATAGTAAATTAGTGCAGCCACTATGAAAAGCAGTATGTTTTTGCCTCAAAAAATTAAAAATAGAACTACCTTATGACCCAGCAATTCCATGTCTAGGTGTTTATCGAAAGAAAATGAAAACATAGTTCAAAAAAGATATATACATCTATATGTTCATTGAAAAATTATTTACAATCTTCAAGATATGGAAGCAATGTAGATGTCCATGGATAGATAGATAAAAGAAGTAGTACATATATACAATGGAATATTAGCCATAAAAAGAATAAAATTTTGCCATTTGAGACAACATGGATAGATCTAGAGAATATTTTAAGTGAAATAAGTCTGATAGAGGAAGGCAAATACAGTATGATTTTACTTACATGTGGAATCTAAAAACAAAACAAAAAAAAATAGAAACCAACAAAATGAAGCAGAAACAAATTAATAGATACAGACAACAAATTAATAGTTGCCGGGGGTTAGCGGGTAGACAGCTGCAGGAGTGGCAGAAAAGGGGAAGGGGAAGAAAAGACATACTCCCCAGGTATAAAAGCAGTCATCGGTCTTTACTGACCTAGAAAGGACTCACTCTCCTCTAATGCTTTGACTTTTTTGTATCCATTTGATGACTTTAAAGAAAAGCATACTTCTTCTATGGCTTTCAAGAAAAGGATACTTTGTTTTAGTTTATCTGGTGTTTACTTGTTATGGCAGGAGCAATATTCTTTTATGATTTTCTACACTCTAAGTTTAAATGGAATTGTAAGATTTAATTTGATACTTTTAATAATAAGAAATTGATAAAATTCCATCATTAAAGGTGTTTTGGCAATATTTATACTCAGGGTGCTATTCAAATCAGTGTTGTAGAGGCCCAATTAAGATATTGGCTAGTGGGAGTTCCCTGGTGGTGTAGTGGCTTAAGGCTTCAGCGCTGGCGCTGTCAGTGCTGCGGCCTGGGTTCGATTCCCAGTCAGGGAGCTACCCACATACCAAAAAGAAAAAAACTATATATTGGCTAGTACAGTCACTGGTGAGAGGACTATCATATTTTAAAATGACACCCCCAATAAATTTAATAAAAACTTTAAAAATAACACTTATGATGAAGACTATGAGTACAAAGATAGGTTGAGTATGACAATCTCATGAAATAGTGAATGAGATAAGCATTTTAAACTTGTATTTCAAATGAAAGTTTAACAAATACAATTCTCATTCTGAATGGCTTTAGCAATATCAGATTCCAAGTGACATTTTTTTTCTTACCTGTTACCTGTCTAATATTTGAGAGCAGTCATGCCACGAACCTGTATTTCCTATATTTCCCATCGTTTGACCAGTTAGTCCTAAACCAGTTAGAGGAATCCTTCTTTTCTACAGGCTGAAGTTGTCTTGAAAATTGTGCCAGTTGGCACTGTGTAAAATGAGAGCCTGGTGGAAAAACAGAGTCTCAGCTTTTTTTACAGATCTTGTTCACAATGGGGGGTAGGGGCTGTGATCTCTATCCTGCTGGCAGCCCAGCTATATAAATCAGGCTCTTTTGCTTTCGTCAACCTCACCTATGGTGAATTAAATCTAGGTGTTTAAATAACATATGGAGGGGCTGTGGTTTCATTGCTCTAACAGAACGTGATCTAAGCTTTCAGTTTCTAATTTAAGGAAAGACGGGAAAAATGAGAAAATAACAATGAAGCATTTCATTTCTTTTGGGGAGAAGGTAGATGTAATGCTCCAATCAATAAGTGAATAAATAAAATAACTGTATTTGGGGGTTGATTTTAGAGTTTTTGCCAATCTCTGTGACCCTTTGGATTTTATGATCTTTACTATAAAGTTTAAGATTCATCTGGAGAATATAGTGCCTTTTATTTTTTTTAACATTTTATATTCATGACAGTACATGTGATAAGAGAGAATTTTGATCCTAAAGCCATACTCGAGTCCATTTCTGATTCCACGCTTTGAAAAAAACATAGTATATCTTCAAAACAGGAAAAAGTAAGAGCAAACAACTACCTACTACCATTATACTAACTTTACTAAGTTCTGTGTTCCATACTAAATGTATCAAGCAGTTCAAGAAAATACTGGATTGCAAATCTAACACCTTTGAACATATTTTGATTAATAGACATACATGACGAGAAAAATATTTTGTACTATTGGTAAGCAGTAGTACAGCAATCAATAGTAAAAATGATTTTGTTTTCATGTTGAAATAGTCCTTTTTGAGAAAATAATAAAAGCACTTAGAAAAAGGGAACTGTAGTATAATCCCACAGATAGGCAGATTTTAAATCTTCAAAAAGAGATAAAGATGCTTTTAGTGTCAAAGGTCCTGACGTGTGCATTTGTGTACGTGTCACACATATCATGAAGCCATCCTTAAATTCGAAAGGCTTTCTAAAGAATTCAAAATAACTTTCTGACATAATTGCTAAAATGTTAATTTATAATTTTACTGTGTGTTTCACTTTGTACTTTCTCTGTACTTGTTTTTCAGTGTGCAAGGACTGCACTTACCTGTCAGACTTTCTGCAGCTATCCTCAAGGAATAACTGTATACTTAGAAATTTAAATGTAAACCCAGAAAAGACTTCTCCTCTGAAAGAGGGAGGTGATGCAAAACATTTTGAACACTGGAAAATGGCTGGAGGTAGTGTTTCTAGGCAGAACATCTCAAATAAGTAACTCTGAACGAATATTTGCTATTTGTCCCACTAGAGCCCCTTTCACCTTTTTCCACCTCAGGAGGCTGACCTGTATGACTCCCATTCCCTTGGCTTTCGATGGCTTTGGCCAGTGGGAGCTCTGGTGAAAGATCAGAGGGCGAGGAGACAGCTAATGGGTATTTATTGTCCTGGGTTTCTTCCAGCGAGTTTGACTCGGGGCCTCTCAACGGAAGTGTCTGGTCCTTTCAAGGGTTTCTTCTCTACTAGACAATCTCCCTCCTGATTTCAGTAATCACTGCTTCCTACATTCATTCTGGCATAGGAACAGTCACAGTCAGACTACTACCAGCCCTGGGTGACTCTCCTGTACATTGTGGTTCCCCAATGGTATTGCCATTATAATTAATCCCTTCATAAATAAACTTATCAACTTAGCCTATTTCAAGTGTGCCTATTTCCTGTTCTGACTCTGATTGGTAATAATTTTTATTTTATTTTATTATTTATTTATTTATTAAAACTTTTTTTGACTGGTAATAATTTTATGAATCCATTGGAAAGCAAAGTTATTAAAGATCTGTATATTAAGCACACAATGCCAGTAGATTTGCATTGGATCAGTGTTTAATGCTTAGCCTCAAAAAAGAGGAAAGAACAATATTACTTTCTATAACTACCTAGAAAAATATTAAATGAAGACTGGTAGGATTTCAAAGACCATGTGACTATCATGGTTTTATGAGTTTGTTCTTAAGGAAAATAAAGTTTTGCATATGTGTCCAACAGCCTGGTACCTGAGTATAAGCTTATATTTTTTCCTTCGTGGAGGTATGTCAGCTTTCAAATCTTTCTTGATTTCTGTGAAGAGACAGCTTTTAAAAACGTTAACCTATTTATTTTATGAGATGGAGTTATGATTTAAATAGAAAAAAAAGATTTTGCACCACATCTTAGGAAGACTTTTTTGATAGTGAGGTCTGATAACCATGGAAATGTTAAATTAGGGAGACTGTGGAATTTATTTCTGAAGGGGGTAATAGTGAAAACAGTGCATTTTTTACTCCTGAAGTTGACTTGGGTAGGCTTGGAGCTAAGAAAAGGATAAATAGGCTCTTGCCCCCAACCCCTAAACAATCTTCTTCCTAGATATATAGGAATCACATCAAATTAATGTAGCAATTTTAATTTAATATGCCAATTTAATTATGAAGCATGTAGCACATGCTAGAGCCTGTATTAGGTGAAAGAAGCAGTGGTCACTACCCAGTGTGGTCCAGGACCTCTTGCATGTTACAGGGTAGCAGAGAAGATAAATATGGCATGTTCAGTGTGATGAGTATTATGAAGGAAGTATTAGAAAAGTCTAGGGCTTTTATCGGAAGGGAAGCCAATCATATTTTTTTAAGTCATTACCATTTAGTCATCCAAGTTAGAAACCTGACAGTCATTGTTGAATTTTGGACTCCTAAAAGTCAATAACCAATTTGTACCTGTATTGTATCTGTTCGCATTTCTACATCCTTAAGACTATGGTCCTAGTCGAAGTTCTCATCATTTCTCTCTTGATGCCTTACACCTAACCCTGCTTTGAGTTATGCCATTCAAATACATCTTTTACAATGTCATCCGTGTATTATATCTATAAAACAAATCTGGCCATTTTATATCATGCAAAAAAAGTCCTGAATTCCTGAATGAATTTCCAACCTATAAAAGATAAGATCCTACTTTTCAGTATGGTGTATGAGGTTCTGCAAGATCGGACTCTGCTTGTACCTTCCATTGCATCCCTCCCTTTGAAGGACAGGCACCAAATAGTGGATGAATGAATTAAAAACATTTTACAAGGCTTTGTTTACCAGATGCAAATATATAAAGATGTTTTATTAAACTCCAGGGATGGAGGGAATGACTCTGTGCTATTTAAACCTCCCCAATAACTCCATTCATTCATTCAATATTGCTTTAATACATGCATACAATGGGCTCCAAAGGTATTTATAAGAAACATTCCAGCACATAAGAGTTTACAATTTCTCTGACAAAATTTCTCAGGAAGGGATTCATGCAAAGCAAGTTTAATAAGGGCCAATGTTTGCAGTTTGAAAGCACTTGCTGTGGGGACACATAAAAGAAGAAAACCCCCTGTAGGGCAGAGGTTGAGGCAGGCTGTGTGTGTGAGTTCTGCCCTAGGAGTAGCTCTGATTTTTGGGGAGAATTGACCACATTGTTCTTGGAAACCGGGAAGTTTTCAAGCAGAGCTTTACCACCTTGACTTTGTAGAGCCCAGACCTTTCACTGCAGAGGTCTGTATCACAGATAAGTCGTGGAAACAATCCTGTCTTGCTGGGATCCTTTTGCGATGGACTTGGGGCCAGTATCCTACCTCTCCTTGGGTTTTTCAAAGTGGCCATTATGTCTGAGAAGTGTCCAGGACCTCAAGGGAGGCTGGGGGAAATGAGGCACTGCTGTTCAGTAGACTCCCAGACATGGGAGTGAGAGGTTAAAACAAATTATTGAACATGTAGGGAACAGAACTAAGTCTGCTTTGTTTTTTATGGTCTGGCAGTTGAAAATGTGAATTCAAATCTTTCCTCTGCTCTGACTTGAGAATGATGCTACAAGATGTTGTTGTATAGTAAGAAGGTTGCATAATGGCATTTCGTTGTCTCCACCCTCAGTTAAAGGAATCTGAGACATATCTGATAATGTCTTTTCTCTTTGTTTCTTCTTTCCAATTAAAGAACCAAGGAAAGCATCAATCCACATAAAGTTTTGTTTTGTTATATGTAAACCCAAACACTAATGTGCTTATTGTATAAAGAGCTTATGACTGCATATTTTATTGACACCCATTTACTGAAATATGCATTTAAGAGTGAGATAGTAAAAGGTCTTCTCCCAGTTCTGGAGAAAGTAACTTATCTGGGAAATAGTAAAAACTTGTTTTCTTTCAATTCTAATTTCTGGTATGAAAGGGGATAAACCTTAGTATCGTAGTTTCTTGGTGCATGCAATGAAAAGTAAAGTTCCTAGGGTGTCCCAAGGATTATCATCAATAAAATAAAATTAAGATTTCTTAAGAAGCATAGCTTTGGGAAATCAGCTTTTCATAGCCATTTAAAAGTGTCATAAATATTTTATAAGAAGTGATGAATGTAACTTGACTGCTTTTGTACCCTCTCTTCATTCCACACCCTGTGAATTATGTATTCCTAACCTGCAATATTTTTCTAGTTTTATTGTAAGTGTTATAAATAATTACTAAACCTGAGATCTTTATTGAAAAAGGCTATTAATTTTATAAAATTATATTATATCACTATACATATATTTATAAGTATTTTTTCTCTTAATTACCACTTTTATTGTTTATTGTTTATTGTTCATTACCTTTCAACAATATGCATGTTGTTTCCAAATCAGACCTTCATTTAAGAAGAAAATTAGGATCTTCTAGTATTTTCTGTGCTTTTTTTTTTTTTAAGTTTTAACAGTTGCTAGATTTTATTTTTTAATTTTTAAATTCATTTTTATTGTTAGACTTATTGGGGTGACATCTGTTAGCAAGGATTACACATGTTTCAGGCATACAATTCTACAGTGCATTGTCAACTTGTTGTATAATAAGTTCACCACCTAATGTGACTTCTCTTTCCATCACCTTATATTTAGCTTCCCCCCCTCCTCTCCCACCCCCTCCCCTTTCTCCCCTCCCTGACCCACTCGTCCCCAAATAAACATTAAACTATTGATTGTGTCCATGGGTTGTTTGTTTGTTTGTTCATTTCTTTTCTCTTTGTTGCTTTCAGTTTTATATTCCGCATATGAGTGAAGTCATACAGTTCTTTGTTTTTTCTGTCTGGCTTATTTCACTAAGCATGATGATCTCCAGGTCCATCTATTTTGTCTCAAATGGCAATATTTCATCTTTTCTTATAGCTGAGTAATATTCCATTGTGTATATGTACCACAGCTCCTTTATCCAGTCGTCTGTCGCAGGGCACTTTGGTTGTTTCCACGTTTTGGCCACTGTGAACAGCGCTGCAATGAACGTTGGGGTACATAAGTCTTTGCGGACAAAGGTTTTCAAGTTCTTTGGGTAGATCCCTAGAAGGGGGATTGCTGGGTCAAATGGTAGCTCCATTCCCAATTTTCTGAGGAACCTCCACACTGCCTTCCACAGTGGTTGTACCAGTTTGCACTCCCACCAGCAGTGTACCAGAGTTCCCTTTTCTCCACATCCTCTCCAGCACGTGTTATTCCTTGTCTTGTTGATAACAGCCATTCTCACAGGTGTGAGGTGGTATCTCATTGTGGTTTTGATTTGCATTTCCCTGATAGCTAATGAGGTTGAGCATTTTTTCATATGTCTGCTGGCCATTTGTATTTCTTCATGGGAGAAGTGTCTGTTTAGTTCTGCCCAATTTTTAGTTGGGTTGTTTGTTTTTTTGTTAAGTCTTATTAGTTCTTTATATATTTTAGATATTAGATCCTTATCTGATGCGTTATTTGCAAATATTTTCTCCCATTCAGTTGGCTGTCTGTTTGCCTTGTTGATGGTTTCTTTTGCTGTGCAGAAGCTTTTTAGTTTGATGTAGTCCCATTCATTTATTTTTGCTTTTACTTCCCTTGCCTTTGAGGTCAGGT
>PVJL010013739.1:0-24125 GCA_004026885.1 Lyroderma lyra
TCACCCATTCCCCTCCCTAATCTGACAACCATCAAAATGTTCTCTATATCTGTGAGCTTGTTTCTATTTTGATTGTTTATTTATTCTGTTCTCTATATTCCATATATAAGTGAAATCATATGGCATTTGTCTTTGTCTAACTTGCTCTACTCAGCACAACACCTTTAGGGTCTATCCATGTTGTTGCAGGTGGCAAGATTTCATTTTCTATGGCTGAGGAATATTCCATTGTATATATGTACCTCCTCTTCTTTAACCATTCATCCACTGACAGACACCCAAGTTGCCTCCATATCTTGCCTATTGTAAATAATACTGCAATAAACATTTGGAAGCACATGTCCTTTCAAATTAGTGTTTTGGGTTTTTTCAGGTAAATACCCAAAAGTGGGGTCACTGGGTTCTTCTTTATCTCTTATTGCAGCCTTTGTTTTAAAGTACTTTATCTGGTATAAATATTGCTAACCCAGCTTTTTGGTTTTGTTTCCACTTTAATTAAATATTTTTTTCCATTCCTTTACTTTTAGTCTGTGTGTGTGTCTTTTGATCTGAAATGAGTCTCTTGTAGGAAGCATATGTAAGATTTTGTTTTCTTATCTATTCAGCCACCCTATGTCTTTTGATTGGAGACTTTAATCCATTTACATTTAAAGTAATTTTTAATAGATATGTACTTACTGCCATTTTATTATTCATACTTCTTATCTTTTTTCTTCTTTTTCTTAAAGAAGTCTAACATTTCTTGCAATACTGATTTGGTGGTGATAAACTCTGTTAGCTTTTTCTTGTCTGGGGCATTATTTTATCTGGCATTCAATTCTAAATGATAGCTCTGCTGGGTAGAGTAATCTTGGTTGTAAGTCCTTGCTTTTCATCACTTTAAATATTTTATGCCAATTCCTTCTGTCCTGCATAGTTTCAGCTGACAGACTTTTGGGAGCTCCCTTATAGTAAACTTTTTCCTTGAGGTTTTTAAGATTTGCTCTTTGTCTTTAACCTTTGATATTTTAATTATGATGCATCTTGGTGTGGGCCTCTGGGTTCATCTTGTTTGGGACTCTCCGCACTTCCTGGTCCTGTATGTCTAATTTTCTATCATTTCTTCAAATAGATTTTCAATTTCTTACTCTCTCTCTTCTCCTTCTGGTAACCCTATGATGCAAATGTTGGTATGCTTAATGTTGTCCCAGAGGCCCTTTAAACTACCCTCATTTTTCTTTATTCTTTTTTTCTTTTGCTGTTCTGATTGAGCATTTTCTGCCTTATCTTCTAAATCTCTGATTTGATCCTCTGCTTCATCTAATCCACTGTTGATTCCCTCTAATGTTAATTTTCAACTCAGTTATTGTATTCTTCATTTCTGACTGGTTCTTCTTTATGTTTTTATCTCCATTTTTATGTTCCCTATCTTTCTGTTGAAGTTCTGAGATCATTAAGCATTAACCAATGTTTCAAATTCTGCAACTGATAGATTGCTTGTCTCCATTTTGCTTAGTTCTTTTTTTGGAGCTTTGTTCTGTCTTTTCATTTGATACATGTTTCTTTGTCTCCCATTTTGGCTACTTCCCTATGTGTGCTTCTATATATTAGGTAGAGCTTCTTTGTCTCCCAGTCTTAGTAAAGTGCCTTATGTAGTAGGTGTCTTGTGGGGCCCAGTGGCACAGTCTTCTTGGTAAACTGAAGTGGGCATTGCAGGTGTGTCCCTTATGTGGGTTGTGTGTGCCCTCTTATTGTAATTGAGCCCTGGTTGTCATTTGTACATCAATGGGAGGAAATGACTCTCTAGCTGATTGGCTGTGAGGACTGGTCATGACTATAGTGGAGGAGGTGTTGTACAGGGTCTGATTCTGTGGAGCAGGACTCACTTTAGTGGGGCTCTGGTGCCTTCCCAGTCTTTCCTTTAGAGTATCTTTTTGTAAAGGTGGTTGGATGGTGCTCTGGTATGGTTTGAAGCTGATCTCCAGGTAGATTGATTCTAGGGCCTCTTGGGAGGGGTTCTGTTACAGGCCAAATTCAGCCACTGCCTGTGTGCTGCCTGGGGCCACTGGTGTGAGGGAGGGAAGAATAGTGTTATATTAGCCAGGATGATGGAGTCTCAGATATGGTGGCCACCTGCATGCTGAGTGTAGTGAGGACTCAAAAAAGGAAATATGGCTTCTACCAGCACTTTTGTCTGGGACAAAGCTAGCTGCCTCTCCCATCCTCATCCTGAAGCTAGACAATTTAGTTCCTCTTCATATGTCCCTGACACCCTTCAAGCTGCTGCCTCAATGCTGGAGCTCAGAGCAAGTGTGTTCATCAGAGAGCAAGTCCATGTGTGGGCCCTTTAAGAGGAACACCTGGGACTCCAGCTGCAATCTCTGCTGTTTTTCACAGCCAGAAGTTATGAGGACTTCTCTCCCCAGCCCTGGAACCCTGAGCTGTGGAGCCTGGTATGGGGCTGGGACCCCTACCCCTCAGGAGGGAACTCCACAGCTAAGATATTCCTCTGGATTTTTAACGGCCAAACGTGGATGTGGAACAGCCTGGTTGGCAATTCCACCACTACTACCAGTCTCAACATACCTTATTCTGTATGTCCTTTATAGGACTTCTGTTCAACTAGACTTCAGGTGATTCTCAATGATGGCTATTCTACAGTTTAGTTGTAATTTTGTTGTGGTTGTGAGAGGAGGCAAGCACAGAGTTTAACTACTCTGCCATCTTGACCAGAACTCATTGCAGCCTTTAGATGGAGAGAAAGTGTCTCCCTTTTGCCAGGGCAATGAAACTCCACTCTCATAATCTGCAGTCCAAGAGGAAATCTTCAGCAGAGGTTAAGAGTATTAGTACAGAGTAAAGTTCTTTCATATCCTACTGAGCAAACCACTTCACAGCCATTAATATGCAGGCACTTAGACAAACAAACACACCTTCCATTCAGAGGGGTGGCTTTTAGCAGGTGGGTGGAAGGGATTATGGGAAGCTCTATGCAGGTTCTTTTTCCGGGGAGCCCTTGCCGCCCAGCTGAGAGACCTTTGCTACCTACTATCCATTTCTTCAAGGTCAGCCAAAATCTGCCTCACTCAAGGCCATGCCCTTCCCAGGAAGTGCAGACCTGGTGGCTGAATGAGGCAGATATGTAAAGTTCCAGCCATCCTGGCCCCACAAGTGACAACTTCAAAGGGCAATGCCTTCTCCAGCGTCCCCCACTGAAGACATTGTCATTCAACTTCTTCCTGTGCCCAAAGCTGCTTCTTCCCCTTCCCTTTCCATAAGTATGACACTTAATAAATATATTGCATCCCAAATTCCACCTCAGTTTCTGCTCCTACAGCATGCAACAACTTGAAGATGCCACAGAAGAGCTGGGAGCCATGGCTAGAGTCAGAGCTGGCCCTATCCAGCACAGGCCTGTGTACCGAGGAGTGTGCAGGGGCAGTGAGCCTGATCTTCCCTGAAGGGGTTACCATCCTGCTGAAACTTGCATGATACCAAGAAAAGCACAAAACAAATGAGCCATACTAGAAGACTAGAGAAGTTTGGACCTCAAGTGCTATGAGCCATCCCCATTGCAGGTTAGGAACGAGAAAGAGAAAGGACACTTGGGAGAGAAAGAAAGTGAATTCAGTTCTGACTGTATTAATTCCAGTGGGATCTGGAGTGCAGGAAAGAGGGAGATGTGAAAGTCTAGAAGGTGGGGAATGAAGGGGTCTGAAACTCTGAGCAGCAACCTATCCTAGAGATATAGATCTAGGAGGCATTAGCATTTTGGTGATGCAATTGAGAGCACCTGAACACAGGAGCCTGCCCATGAAGTGTACAGTATAAGAGAAGGGGAGGACCTGGGATGGGCACCAAGAGTAAGGATTAATTGGTTCCAACCATGAGGCTTTGGAAAATAAGGAGGTGGTCATCCAATAGCTCCCCAAAGACAGAGGTCATGAGCTGAGCCTGGAGAAACAGGTAGAAGGAGACCACATTTAAATCATAATGAAGAGGTGTGGTCAAGAGGTGAGTGTGGGTAATAGAGAAGGTGTGTTCAAGAGGTGAACATGGGAGTTCTGGAAATGAATGGTGGTGATGTTAGCACGTTATAAGTGTACTTAATACCACTAAACTATACACTTAAAAATGGTTATAATGGTAAATTTTATGTTTTTGTGTTTGTACCACAATAAAAAAAAATTGGGAAAAAATAACTGACAATGCATGGAATAATACAATGAAACAAACATTGCCCAAATGAGCTTTGAGACCTTAGATAAGATAAAAATGAGGCTTAAAAAAAAAACCATGATACTTGTTTTGCCCACCCTATAAAATAAACTTGCTGCTGCCAGGTGAGGTCTCTGTGTCTCCATCAGAGCGCAGAGAACCACCCAGTCCCAGCTTTTCTGTCTGTGAAAAAAAAAAAAAAAACATGAAATATCATAGCATTTTTTTCAATTATGAGTGATATAGCTCTCCACACTGCAATTACAATCTAGCTCTTCAGTCTTAAAGATGAGCTAAGAAATATAAAGCAACTCATTTCAAAATGGAGATTCAAGAATTATGAGAACAGATTGCCATCATTAAGTAGAATCAACTTTTCCCAAATCAAAGAACTGAATGGGAATCCTAGAGTTCTGAGAAAATTATTGCAAAGCCCCTAATACTTAGCCTATCACATCATATACTCAACAGGAAACAGAGCTTGGTCTCTCTTCCTTTGGTGAGCTGCCCTGGCCTTTCATAAGAAACCTGGAAAATATGGCAAGAATCTGAAATATTTTACAATAGTTTAAAACCTTAAGAATTATTTTTCCTACAAAGACAATGTTTCAGAAAGTGTTTCCTTCCTTCCAACCAAAAGTGCTAGCCAATAATTATAAGGAGGGGCCCCCCAAAAAACAGAATTATCTTCTGGAGGGCAGGCCCCTTGTAGTACAAGCTTCCCCTGTTAGGTGAGTGTTCTAGGAACCCACCTGCATGAGGGTACCAGCTAACTTCATTGTGAGAGGCTGTGTTTGGCTTCAGTGAATTTTTTTGGAGACTCTGTGCATATATCCGCCCATTTCATGATGGGTGATTTACACAAACAATGTGCAGCATGTCAACACAGCTGCTCACACCGCACTGAGTGTTCAGCAGTTTTTGACCAAAATCACATGACCCCCCATGCCCCACCCTCCCTCTTCATCCAATCTCACCCTGAGTGACTTGTTTTTTGTTTCCCCAAATGAAACAAGTCCTCACAGGGAAACGTTTTGCTGATGCGGAAGAGATGAAACAAAAACCAGCAGAAGCACTAAAAGGCATCAAAGTTCAAAATCAACAAGTTCAACAACTGGAACAGTGAAAAAAGTGTCTCAATATGTGAATTGCATCAAAGAGTACTCTGAAGGTGACTGAAGTTTAAACATGTAAGAATAAATACACGACTTTTTATAAATAAATTCCAGGCTTTTTGCCATCCCCCACATTATTTAAGTAATCTTTTTGAAGGTGTTCCAGTTAAAGAACAGACACTGGACATATGAAACAATGGATTTTTAAGGCAAAAATATTAAAAAGTAAGGTGGAAAACAGAGAAGAGAAAAGGGTATTCGCTGTTGTCAGCCACTCGCCGCTGTGTGTCCTTAGACCTCATGTCACTAAGCCTCGCTCTTCGTCAGTAAAATAAAGCTACAGATGCCTTGAAAATTGCTGCAAGGATTGAAGACGTTGTGAGGAAAATACTCAACAGTGCCTGTCACTTGGTAGGTTCTAAACAAGTCGTAACTTTTTTTATGATGGGGGAAATCTTGCCTTTTAATACGCAGCAGCACATGCAGTGGCTTCTGTATTACTCACCATATCAACAGAAACTTTATGGACTGGTGATCTATCAAATGCACTTCAGAGGGGGCTGTGATCTGATCCACGAGACATGCGGACAGATGTAACTGAACAATGACAACGTAAAGGGACCGTTCCTAAGTGGTTGTCTTACAAATACCACCCGCAGCCCACAGAAGAAGACCACCATCTCAGAAGGCAAGATCAATCTTACAGGGTAGAAGGGTACAAGGTGCCATATGCCTCATCTTTTTGTCCCCAAGATAACCTTGCTGAGTAATTGCTATCATCCTCATTTCTACAACTGAGGAAATTGAAGCTCAGTGATATTTAAGAACATTGCCCAAGGTCACGTAGCAGTAAGTGATGGGACCCAGATTGAACTCACCTGTCTGAAGCTGGGGTTCTCAGCCTTCCACTCTACTGCAAGGCTTTCTGCCTTCTTTCCACTTGTCTTGCAATGACCTTGCTGTTCTGCACCTCCTCCCCCAGCTTGCTTGCTTTCCTATCTTCATCGTAACTCTTCCCCGTGAAGCAATCTGGTGACACCTCAGGTTAAGACCAGCCCCCTTAGCAGGGTCGTAGGCCTATCTAGCCCCAACTGACTTCTCTCACTATATCTCATCTTCTACTCCACTTAAACAGCTCCAGCCAGGCCCATGTCATCGCTGTCCTGAGCGGACCTCCCATTCAAAGCCTGGTGGGCTCTCACTGTGCCCTCCTGATCCTGGCCTCTCCAGCCCTACCACACCAGGCATCTCTCCTCAGTGGGTGGAGGACACAAATCCAGCTCACCCACTGTATCACTTTGCCGATTGCCACTATAACAAACCACCACAAACTTAGTGCCTTAAAACAACACAAATTTATTCTCTTACAACATTGGAGACCAGAAGTCTAAACTACATCAGCACTCCTTCTGAAGGCTCTAGAGGAGAATCTGCTGTCTTGCCTTTTCGAGCTTCCAGAGGCATCCGCATTCCCTAGCTCCTGGCTCTCTACCCTCTTCCAAGTCAGTAACCACATCATTCCAACCTCTACACTGTCGTCACATCTCCTTCTGTCCCTCTCATTGTCACCTCTGACTTTGTCCCTCCTGCCCCTCCTATAGGGACCCTTGTGATTGAATTGGCCCATCTGGATAATTCAAGATAATCTCATCCTCTCAAAATCCTTGACTTAATCACACCTGTAAAGTCCCTTTACTCTGCAAAGTAACATTCATAGGCTCTGGGGATTAGGACTTGCACCTACCACACCCACCTTTTTAAACTATCTTTATGCAACAGGTATATATAGTATGGTCGCAGCTCAGATGTGTCTACCTTCCTATGGAAACTCAGTTTTGTGTGTGTGTGTGTCATTTCTATTTAGCAACTGAAAACTTAATCTTGTTGTTTCTAGATATTCTGGCCACTTCTGATTTCAGCCAAGTCTCTGGGGCATAACTCTTCCAAGACAAAGATCATTATCTTTGATACTACTTACTTTTCTCTCTGAGCTTCCAAGGAAGGGACATGCATAGATGGAGAGTGGATGATGGGGGAGCGACAGGGACCCAGGCTCTCAGAACATTGGTACCCTGTGGACTCCAAAGCCAAAACAAGGACAAATGTCAGGTAGACGTCCCTGCTACATAGCCTCCTGGTCACACAATTATGTTGGGGATCATTTTCATACCCCCCTCCATGGCAGTGCTCCTCATGCTTAGTGCATAGACATCACCAGGACTCTTGTTAAAATGCGGACTCTGATGAAGTAGTTAGAAAGAGATAGGAATCTGAAGGTCTGTATTCCTGACAAGCCCCTGGTGATGCCGATACTTCAGGTCCACAGGCCACATGGGGAACCTCAGGGTGCTACCCAGGATGGACTGCCAGCACCAGATTCCACTCAATACACAAGCACTTGCCACCTGACTGCTGCTGCACACCCTACTGCTGAGAGAAAGGTGTCAGGGCAAGGGAGAGGGGCGGAGGGCCACCTCAACATCACAGATACTCCCAGTCCTGCTGTGGTGAGACTTGCTGGGGCTCATTTCCTCCCTTGTACAGGAGCCAGAGAGACAGAGCCTTGCATGCCAGCTATCAGCAGCAGAAACAAAACACGTGTACAAGTTACACCATCAAATCCCATGCCCTGTCTCCCCACCATGCCCCATTTATCATCCACTCCTCCTCCCGTTGTAGTAGGAGTGCTCTGTTTGATAACACTCATGCACACACAGCTACGATGACCAGACATATCACTTTAAACGGGACAGAAAACAATGGCAATTTTCCATTTCAAATGGTACATACGGCTAATCTCACTGGGCTAAATTGAAGGTGTCAATAGGCTGACCATACACACCGTTTAAAATGGGACTGTACTGTTGTTTTCTGTCTCATTAAAACCATAGGCTTGGTCAGCCTAAGTTGCACACACATGCATGCACGGGTATGCACGGGCATACACACGTGCACACACACTTGTCACTTACTGCATGTTTCCTTGGCCTTGCTCTTGGGGGGGGACAAGACATTCCAGTTCCCACCTTCGCACACTTTGACAGGCCACCTGCACTGAAGGAAAGGGAATGACAGAGGTGCCTAGGCTCAAAGAGCTTCATCAGTCCCTCTTCCCACACCCCTGTTCTCCTAAGTTTCCAGTCAGACACCCCAAAACACCATCTCCAGGAAAAAACAGTAAGGTTTGAGGGAGAGGAATAATCAAGCTTAAAATCCAAAAGTACCAGAGAGTCAAGGCAGCAAAACTCAGAAGGAAAAAAATGAAACTTTGGGCTAGAAGCACCGTCATCAGCCCCAGAAAAGGAAATGCTTCCTGGAAGCCCCCATCGGCAAGGAAATGGAGCACACGAGAGTGCCCACGGCTGCAGTGAGCACTGCGAAACCCCAGGTAGGGGCCGAGGCCCGCTTATCGCCAGAGAATTAGGAAAACAGTCCTGCTTTGGGACACCAGCTTCTCCCGGGAACATCGTGAAGATGGGGACCCCAGGCAGCAAGGTCCACCACACAAGCACACCCGGCGGTGCTCTCAGTCAGGCTAGCAACTCAAACAACGCACCTCTAGCTCCCCTTCTCCTGTTGGCCTGCTTCCCTTGGCACCTCCAGAACCACTCTGGAATGACTGAAAGGCGCTGGGTTGGCCCTGCATTAAAAGAGGGGTGTAGACACTGAATCTCCTCTGCAGAAGAGCACCTCATTCCCAAGGTTCTGGCGTGGAAAGTGTATGATCAGGCCGAGAGAGGGAATGAGGCCATAACAAACAGACTTCAAGCCTCAAGAACATAAAGCAATGAACGTTTGTTCTCTCTCCTGCTATGTGTCCAGTGTGGGGCAGCTGCAGGCTTGGCTCTGTGCCATACTCACTCCAGGACTCAGGCTGATAGGGCAGCCAGCGCATCAATCATTGCTAGTCGCTGTGGTAGGGAAAGAAAAGCTGGCAGCACAGGCACTGGCTCTGGAAGCATCTGCCCAAAAGCAACACACACATTCAATCACACTTCACTGGCCAGAACAAGTCACGTAGCCAAACCTCACTTCCACTGCGAGTGGGAAGGCGGGACTATCTGGCTCCCAGAGCAGAGAGGGGAAGTGCTTGAACAGTCCTAATGACTGCCCAGGGAGGAAACAAGGAGGAGAGGAGAGAGCAGGGCTGGGGGGGAGGGGGGAGAGGGAGAGGAGAGGAGAGGAGGGAGAGGAAGGACAGAGGAGACATGTAGAGAGGAGGGAAAGGGAAGGAAGCAGAGGAGAGGAGACGAACGCCCAGTTGCCCAAGGCTGAGATGTCCTCTGAAGAAAACTCCTGGATAATTGAGAATAGGCTTGGTTCATTTGATTTGAGGAAAATCTGAGCATTTTTAGCTTCCTTCTGGCTCTGTTGGAAGGAGCTAAAGCCCAGGGTCCCAAGAAGTCTTGCTGCCTTCCTCCCCTCGTAGGAGGGAGGGCCTGCCAGTGCCACCGCAGTCGCTGCCGGATCATTCTGTCTGATTCACCTTGCCTGTCTCCTCACTTACTCCCCAGAGGCCCCTTCAGCCCACTGAGTGTCTTTCTGGGGAATCTCATTTCGCACCATGGCAGCGTGCTCAATTCCTCCTGTCAGATCCTGGAGGCAGCCCTATAAATCAGGCCCCGGTTCTTTATTGCCCGAGTCAGCAGAAGGCTTGCACACAGGATGTCCTCATCACACTACAGTCATATTTTCATAAAACAGTGCTTAGATCTTTCTATGAAGAAGGACATGGTGGGAGTAAAGAACAAGGAATAAATCTTCAGGGGTTAAGCCACTGAAATGTTGACTTAACTCCCAAATGTTTGTTTGTTACCATAGGATATAACCTATTTAACTTATCTTGACTGACACACTGTCTTTCTATGTCTGACCCAACCTCTCCTGGGAGTCATCACCTGCCCTCTGATAGAGAACTGAACCCAGGTCTGAATCACATCTTTAAAATCAGAGACCAAGACTGAACATGAACAAAAGCTTTAGCCAAAAAGACCTCACTATGCTTTCTTGTGAATCTGAGTGTACATCTTTTTTTTTTATTTTTAATGTGGGTAGTTCCCTGGCTGGGAATCGAACCCAGGCCACAGCATGGACAGCACTGAAGCCTTAGCCACTACACCACCAGGGATCTCCCTGAGTGTACATCTTCACATCCCTCATGGACTAGGTTAGACCTACTGTAGTATCTGAGATTAGTATATGCTGCCGAAGCGAGCACGGTATCTTAGATTAGAGTTTGGCTGTTCAAGGGGTATATATTATAACAAAGGGACAAACCAAAATTGTGAAATCTGGCCTTCTTTTCTGCATTCTTTTCCTGCTGAATGGTACCTCTCCACCACACCTGCCAGAGAAAAGTTTCAAACTTCCGGTCATGATTCACTTGTGGGTCAAAAAAAAATCAATTTAGTGGACACATACAGCATTTTTTGAAATGGAAAGGAATGGATCAAGATAAGTATTCATGAAACTTTTGTTTAGTTTTAAATGCATTTATATGAGAGCATATAGATATAAATGCAAATCTATTTCTTACACTTTGGATCATGGTTGAAATGGTTCTAGGAAACAACCTACATGCCCATTGATAGGTGAGTAAACAAACAAATGTGGTGTAGACATTCAATGGAATGCTACGCAACAACAAAAAGGAATGGCTCACTGATACACTCAACAATATGAATGAAACTCAGGAGCAGCACCCTGAGCAAGAGAACCAAGACACAAAAGAGTGCATTCTGTGTGATTCTGTTTACATAAAACTCTACAACAGGAAAACTAATCGGGGGTGCCAGAAAGCAAATCAGTGATTGCCTGGGGTGGGGGTGGGGTATTGACTGTGTTATGATTGGAAGTGTGTTCCTCAAAAAGTCGCATGTCGAAGTTTTTACCACAGGACCTCAGAATGTGACATTATTTGGAGATAGAGTCCTTACAGAGGTGACTGGGTTCAAATGAGGTCATTAGGTCATTAATCCAATATGACTGATGTCCTTAGAGAAAGGAGAAACTTGGACACAAAGACATGCATACAGGGAAGACAAGGTGAAGCAACACAGAAAAATGATGTCCACCCATAAGCCAAGGAAAGAGACCCGAAACAGGCCTTTTCCTCACAACCTTCAGGAGGAACCAGCCTGCCAGACCTTGATCTTGGACTTGCAGCCTTAAGAGTTGTGAGACAATACATTTCTGTTGTTTAAGCCACTTGGTTTGTGTTACTTGTTACAGTAGCTCTAGCAGACTAACGTAGATTACAAAGAGGCGTGAGGGATCTTTAGTAATGATTGAAAGGTTATGTTTGCTGGTTGGGGTGGTAGTGACATGAGTATACACATTTGTCAAATCTCATCAAACTGTATACTCGAAACAGGTGCAATTTTTTGTAATATACATTATTACAAAATATACCCCAATGAAGCTGATGTTTTTTCAGTGTTTTCTTTCTTTCTTTCTTTCTTTCTTTATTATTTTGGTGGTTCCCTGCCTGGGAATCGAACTCAGGCCACAGTGTTGAGAGCGCCGAAGCCTTAACCACTACACCACCAGGGAACTCCCTGAAACTGATTTTTTAAAGTTTTTTTTTTTCAATAAAGAACTCAGGGCCCCTGAATTTCATCACATGGAGAAGCTGGGAGAAAACCTCACTCTTGAGTACTTGGGGAGGGTTTAGAACCAGCCTGTGAGCAGCGTCCAGAATATCTGGATAGGGTCCAGGGCACTAGCTGCCAAGAGCTGGCAGGAGTGCTGGCTGGCAGGTCACACAGAAGGAGAAAACCCCAGGGTCTGAGGCCAGTCGGAAAGTGTGTCAATCTTGGGGGCTTAGAATCAGCAGGAAGCTATGAACTGCAGTTGTCTTCATTTGAGTCCCCGAGAAGCAGAGACTTGAGTGGACTGACCAGGATGTACGGTTTTAAATGGGACAGAAAACAACAGTACTGTCCCGTTTCAAATGGTACCTATGGTCAGCCTACTGACACCTTGAATTGAGCCCAGTGAGACTAGGCTGACCATAGGTACCACTTGAAATGGGACAGTACCCTGGTTTTCTGTCCCCTTTAAAACAGTGCGTCTGGTCAGCCTAACCTGAGGGAAGGATTGGAATGCAAGTAACTTATTTGGGAGTTGATTTTAGGAAACTCTGGTAGGAAACTGAGGAAGCAAGACAGGGAAGGGAGGGCAAATGACAAGGGGGAGTTAGGGAGCAGGTTAGCAGGGTGGCCAGTGGAGTGGATTCCTGGATGTCTTGGAGACGATATAGAACACAACCCTCCAAGTTTCCCATCTGAGGGGTGAGGACGCTAAGCCACATTTCCCTCTGACTCCCAGCACAATTGGTGGGGGCTGCTGGAGGACAGGGGTAATTCTCCAGCATGTAGGGCCTATTGGACCTGCCCAAAGAAAGCCTTCAGGCAAAGAGACAAGGCTGGCTCACAAGTCCAGTAGGTGTCTGGAAAAGGTAAGTGCCAAGGAGCTATGGGTGGGGGCTCTATTAGTCAGCTCGGGCTGCCACAGCAAAGCCCTGCAGACTCGGCACCTTAAATAACAGGAACTAATTTCCTCTGTCCCGGAGATGGAAAGCCCAAGATCCAGGGGTTGGCAGGGTTAGGTTTTCCTGAGGCTTCTCTGCTTGCCTTGGAGACAGCTGTCTTCCTGTGTCATCACAGTCTTCCTTCTGTCCTTATCTGTGTCCTAATCTCTCCTTACAAAGACACCAGTCACACCCTAGGAACATCATTTTACTTAATTACCTCTTTAAAGACCCTATATCCAAATACCATCACATTCTGAGGTCCTGGGGTTTAGGGCTTCAATATATGAATCTTAACAGGACACAACACCGCTTATCACAGGTGCCACCAGCTTCTGCTCCAGGGCTCAATAAGAGGCGTCCAGGCAATAATTAAAAAGAAAGTCAGAGGGAATATACATATATGAAATTATTGTGTTGTACAGCTAACACTAATACAATGTTATACATCAATTATATCTCAATTAAAAAATTTTAATAAAAAATAAGGTAGTTGAGCATCAGGTTTGAAAGTGAGCAGCCATAACAGAGAATGTTCACAAGTCACAATCTAGAGGGACTTGGGACTCATGCCAGTGAAGTTCGAGTGCTATGAAGGAAGGGACAGTGTTGGAGGCTGCTTTGGGGAGTGTTAGCTGCATGCTGTCAAGATCAGCATCTGTCCTTGTCTTTGGGCTCCCACGACTGCAGGTGGCAGGTCCCAGGCCCTGCACAGGCTCATCAGCTGGTAATCGGATAGGGTACTTGCACTAATGATCCAATGGTACAGGAGGGAACACAGAGCTCAAGGTTAAGGCAGCCTTGACTCACATTTCCTCCTTCCCACTTGCTTGCTATGGAACATCAAGCAGGTCCCTTCACCCAAATCGGCCTCTATGACCCAGCACTTCCACTCCTAGGTACAGACCCAACAGAAATGGCCACATATATCCACCAAAAAAAAAAAGTTATACTAACTGTATTCACCATCAATGAAAATGGGGAACACCCAGTGTCCATCCACAAGAGCACCAATGGGTACAGAAAGTGTGATATATTCATACACCAGAATACTGCTACCCACAGCAGCATGAGTGAATAGTACAGAGAAGTTCATTGTGTGGATGTTGAGATCCCTCGAGATTGTGAAGTTTTAACGTCCAGGGACCAGGGACCAGGGATCCACATATCCCAGTGTGCTGACAGAATAAGGGCCCATTAAATGGATTTTTGAATCAACAAGAGTGTGAGCGTGTGAGTGCACGCACTTCTGCGCAAACACGCCTACATCAAAAGCTGCCTGATAAGCAAGCAAGAGGACTGCCAGCTGCCACCATGGCCCAGGTCCTGGGAAAGGGCCACAGTTGGTCGTGTATCCAGTAAGCAAACAGGAGGGGTTTTTAATAAACTCACCTCATCGCAGCCAGCCTCTGGCAGCTGGAGAACCCTCATTAACCCTGCACTCCATGGTGGCTTAGAGGCCCCAGGATGCACTTTGCCAAGGTGGTAGCAATCAGGTCCCCTTGTCCCTTCACTTCCCCATGAGGTTCATGACTCTCTAAGCTCTAATTCACCCAGCAATCATTAGAGGTTGAACCAGCTTGTAACAGATTTGTTCACCGATCAAAGTCATCTGACAGAGCATCTGGAGCCTGACCCCAAGCACAGCATGCGGCCCTTGGTGTCTGCACACAGTCTGCATCCGGGCAGATGGATTAGCAGAGAGGGGGAGCCCTCAGGAGAGCCTGATAACCCCACTCACATCAAGACTGCTGAAGCACTGTGTTTAGACCTCTAGTAAAACCCTTTCACACCGTGTCCCAGACCACAATGTGACAGGAGCAAGATTTATGAACAGGTGAGATTTCCTCCCCCTCCCCCATCTCACCGCCTCTGCCTCATCCTGTTAAAAATATCTCTTTGTCAACTGGATCTAGGATACTGATGACACCAGCCCACAGAAGCCAAACTGATCTATGTCAGGCCTGGGAAGACTTTTTCAGGGCAAAGGCTATGAGAGACAACCCCAAAAAACTAATATTTATTTATAAAAAATTGTGTATTTATTCTTACAGGTTTAAACTTCAGTCACCTTCAAAGTACTCTCTGTGTGATGCAGTGCACCTATCGAGATGCTTTTCCACGGCTCTAAACAGTTTTTGAACTCAGCGATTTTGATGCCTTTTAGTGCTTCTGTCATTTTTTGTTTCACCTCTTGCACATCAGCAAAATGTTTCCCTTTGAGGACTTTTTTCATCTGGGGAAACATAAAAATAGTTGCTTGGGGTGAGATCAGATGAATAGGGAGGGTGGGGCAGGGGGTCTCATGCTCGTTTTTTTTCCTTTGGTCAAAAACTGCTGAACACTTGCTAGCTAAGGGAGGGCTAGTGCAGTAGGTGGGAGGGAACTATTGCTAAAGGGAGAACGCTCAGACCGTGAGGTCTGCCAGCATCTCAAGCATAGGACAAAAAAGAGCTTTTCTTGTATAGGAAGGGGTACGTAAGTCTAGAAAAAAATGAGTGTGGGGTGGTGTGGGATGATAGGGTGGGATGATCAGACAGTAGATCAGAGAGTGGTTGACCATGAAGCCAGGCTTCTCTGAGAAGGGGCTGCCTGCTGCCAAAGCTCAATCACATGGTGGTGGATTCTTATAACTTGCATCGTGCCAAACCTAGCTAGGCTGTAGTCTACTCTCGGTTGGTCCTTTGGCATAAATTAAATAGTTGAGTCACTAATTTTGATCTCTGAATGTAAATGAGTCAAATTTTCATATTTTTAAAGACCATGAAATATTGGTATTTTGCTAACAATTACTAGAATTTCACCTCATACCCATTAGGTTGGCTACTATAAAAAAAAAAAAACTGTTGGTGAAGATGTGAAGACATTGGAACACTTGTGTACTGTTGGTAGGAATATAAAATGGTACAACCACATGGAAAATACTATGGTGGATCCTCAGAAAATTAAAAATAGGATTACCATATAATCCAGCAATTTCCATGCCTGGGTATATATCCAATGGAAAAAGGAACCTCAAAGGGATATTTGCACACCCATGTTCATAGCAGCATTATTCACAACAGCCAAGAGATGGAAGCAACCCAAGAATTCATCAACCAATGAGTAGATAAACAAAATGTGCATACAATGGACTATTATTCAGCCTATAAAAATAGGAAAATCTTGTCACATGCTACAACATGAATGAGCCATGAGGACATTATGCTAAGTGAAGGAAGGCAGTCACAGAAAGACAAATACTATATGATTACATTTGCATGAGATATCTAAATTTGCACAATCAGAAAGCAGTATGGGAGTTACCAGGACTGGAAGAGGGAGAAAAATGGGGTGGTGGTGTTGAATGGGTATCAGGTTTAATGTTGGAAGATGAAAAAGTTCTGGAGATTCATTGCACAACAACATGAATCTATATAACACCATGAACTATAAACTTAAAAATTATTAAAATGGTAAAGCTTATGTTACGTGTTTTTTACCTCAATTGTTAAAAAAATTTTAATATTTTTAAAATTTTTAAATTACCAATACTTCATTCCTAAAGAACAACATGTCTACCAGAAGGCCAGAGCCCTGAAAACCACTCAAATGATCCTTCTTCAAGATAGTGACATGCTGTGTGAGGGGAGCAGTGCATCATCTGGGTCCTGGAGTGTAGACTATTTCTACCTTCATCTCCCAGCATTCAAACACTTTGGCCCCCATGCCAGGACCCTGCCAACCTATACAACATCCTTGTGCAAATTAGGAAAGATCACTCCTCAGTAGACCCAGCACTATCCACCCATAGCCTGGTGAAAGAAAGTTATTTTGTTCAAAGAAAAGGGCAGCGTTTCCTCTGGGCTGTTCGCAGTGCGTTGACTTAGCCAGCAAAAATCGTACTGGAATTCAGCCCCACCCACCCTCCTGCCAGTTACCCTCCTTCGGTGCACAAACCACATAACTACATGTGGCAAGCCTTCTCATGCCTTTCACCAACCAGCACCTCCAGAGTCTGACCTGCCTCCGCAAGGCCTGTCCATCCAAAAAGTAATTTCTTGTTTGGCCTTTCTTGGGTCTTTGCTGGCTCTCTGCTGGGCTTCACTTAATTCCTAGCATTTCCTCCTGCTAAATCCATTAGTTCGAATTGTCTGGCCCCCTAGGAAGGCCACACCCCTGATCCCACCACTGCCACCATTACCATTTAAAATTCTTCCACAGCTTGCAGTGTTTGAAGGAAAAGAAACAATCAATGAGCAGAAGTTCAAAGTACATTTGCTTTCCAATCCAGGCCTTCTTTGTCTTCGGGGCTTTTCCTCCTTGGGGAATACCTGGGAGGAGATGAAGTGGTTTTCTTCCTTCTAGCAGCCCTCCATCCACATAGTCACCAGATTTATTGGAAAAATGCCTCATTCCCCCGGCCTCACTTGCTGCTTTTTATGTTGTTTAAAGCAGGCACATCCAACCTGCAGCCTAGGACATCTTTGAATGTGCCCCAACACAAATTCTTAAAATGTTATGAGATTTTTTGCAACCTTCTTTTTAGCTCCTCAGCTATCGTGAGTGTTAGTGTATTTTACGTGTGGCCCAATTCAGTTCTTCTTCCACCGTGGCCCGGGGAAGCCAAAAGGTTGGACACCGCTGGTTTAAAGTGTTTAGAGCAACAAAAACTGAGGCCCATTTCACAGCACGAAGTGGAAGAGAGAAATTTTAACGGGAGTTATTGAACCAATCTGAAATGTCTGCTCTGGCTGGCCCCACACAGGTCAGTATGTTCTTTCAATTTCTTATCTCAGTGGAAACATCATCTTCATGGAGGAAATTAAACCCTTTCCCAATTTTTTTAAGAAAAAGAACAGAGAAAGAAAATAAAGAATTGCTCACATGCAACCTGTTCATGACTGTATGGCTCCCCACAAGTTTCTTAAGAATTTTGCTTTTCCTCTCTGGTTCTTAAAAAATTAAACTAAAATTAGTCTGGTATGCAATGCTGCAGCCTTGTCACATCTCGTGCTCCTGTCCCTGCTCTCTCAGAAAAAAGATCAACGTCACCACCAAGGCTGGCATGTCACCGGCGTTGGCAGGTACCACTGTGAGCACAGCAGAAAAGCGGCTGTCCCACTGACAGCATCGGCTGTTGTGCTGCGTGCTCCCAGTCAGATGTCACACACAACAGAAGGAGCTGGCAGGGAAGAGCCCCAGCGAGGAAGGAGTGTCACGCGGAGAATTACATGGAGCAGTTCCTCTGCCTGTCCCTCCTGTATACAGCAGAGATGCCCACACCTACTTCACTCGCTTCCTCAACATGCAAAAATGAACATCTACATTTGTCTCTGATTCACCTCATTCATTCATTCATTCATTCATTCATTCATTCACTATTTCTTGAATCCTACTGTTATGGACTGAATTGTGTCCCTCCCAAATTCATATGCTGAAGCTCTAAGCCCCAGAACCTCAGAATGTGACTGTATTTGGAGACAGGGCCTTTAAAGAGGTGATAATTGAAAGTGAGGCCCTTAGGGTGGGCCCTAATCCAGTCTGACTGGTGTCCTTATAAGACAAAATTTGAACACACAAAGTTGACACAAGGGATGTGCATACAGAAGGAAGACTATGTGAGAACACAGCCAGAAGGTGGTCATCTGCAAGCCAAGGAGAGAGGCCTCAGGACAAATCAACCTGCCGACACTCTGATCTCAGACTTCCAGCCTCCAGAGTTGTGATGAACTTAATCTCTGTTGTCTAAGCCGCCTGCTCTGTAATGTTTTAAATGGCAGGCCAAACAACCCAGCACCCTGCACCTGCTGTGTGCCAGGCTCTGTGCAGGGTGCTGGGAAGGAGCCATGAGTCAGCTTCCTACTTCAAAGTGTGTGTCCAGGAAGATCCTAAAGGCCTTCACAAGCTGCTCCTGCCTACTGACCCTGCCCATGCCAGTTTCTGCCACACGGCAGGCAGGTTCACCCCTGTGGCCCATGGCCCGGCTCTGCCTGGCACCCCCCTCCCACCCCCTTCACCAGGCTGAGCTCTACTCATAGTTTTGGCTCAGGTATCACCATCCCTGATCTCCTCCCCACCACCCAAGTTGAGTTATGGCATCTCTATTCCGTTGCTATAATCATTTCTCTAACATTACATTCACAATATTGTATTATAATTATCTCTTGTGAACTTGTCTTTTCCTCCAGAGTAGGCATTGTATTTCATTTATAATATATCCCCAGAATCAAGCAATAAACAGGTAATAAATACTCACTGGGGATTGGTGGGTGGGTGGGTGGGTGGGTGGGTGGATGGATGGAACAAGAAGGGAGGGAGAAGGAGAGAGAGGGAGGCAGAAAGGAAGGGAGAAAAGGAGGGAGGGAGGGAAGGAGACAAGGAAGAAGGGAGGGAGGAAGGAAAGAAAGGCGAAAGGGATGAAGGGAGGGAGGGGACCCAAAGTCTCAGGAAGGGATCCCAAGGCACTCTTGTCCTCTCCAGCATCCTTCTCTAAGCAGAACCTTGATTCAGCAGAGCCATCAGCTCTTATGCAACAACAATAAGAACAACAACAAAATCCTGGCCACCACTGTAAAGACACTGGTCAGGAAAAGAGTTTTAAAAACAAATCTATTTCTAGAGCAGGTGACAGTGACTTCTGGTACCACTGCAGGATTTTCCTAGGGAGAGGAAACAGTGCCCTCTGCCTTCGTTTAAGCCTCACAAGATCCTTCTGAGGGCAGTGTTCGCACTCTCAATTCTGTAGAACAGGGAACCACAGCACTGGGTTAGAACCGGATCAGGCGCTATCCATGACACAGTGCCACCTCCCCAGAAGGGACAAGCATCCAGGGGAGGGTGTCGTCATCCCGGAGCTCCCGCTGCTGCTCTGAGGAGGCAGGTGAAGCGGAGAGGAAAGAGCTTGCCCCCGAGAGGGCTCCCACTCCCACACAGTGCCTCCACTTTCCAAAGCTCAGCCCCATTTTCTGTAAAACCTGAACCCAACCTCACAGAGTTTAAAGAGTTAAGGTGTACACGATGGTGCTCAGGAATTATCAGCAGGAAAAGGCACAGGAGCTGGCTTTGAAGGCGCTGAGATTTCAGCACAAGGCAGAGGAAGATGGGCTCTTTTGCAAGATGGAAACACTTCCTTCACAAGCGTCCTGCCCTGAAAACCAAAGTGTGTTAGAAATGGGGTTCAGCTTTCAACTAGAGGCCCGCTTTAAGTCGCATCAAACGATGAGCTGAACGCCCTCATGGAATAAATCAAGGAACCCTGAAGAAGCCATGTGCTCCTTTCCTGCATGCCAGGACTGTGAGGGGCCACTGCGTGGGGCACAGTGCTCTGCGAGGACACACTTCTTTATAAAAGTGAATGTAAAGATAACCATGGACCTTTGCTGGAAGAGACACCCTTTCATCCATTTTACTGGTGAAAAGCATTCCCGGGAAGGGAAGATTTGGCCAAGACATGCAAGTTGCTGAAGGGCCCTGATTTCTGCCCATTAGGATATTGTCCCTACCTCACTCCAGTGCAAATGCTCTCTGTTAATTGATTCCAGCTCCCTCTCAGCAAGACATGATATTAAAATATTTTTCAACACAGGTAGAGAGCCTAGAATTCAAGAGGTAAGTAAACTTTAATATCTGTAATTTGTTCGCTCAAGTCTTGCTCATGGCAGACACTATGTCAGTTTGCTCTCATCTTTACCACACACCTCTAAGGAGGTGTTATGGTGTCCATTTTATCCTTGTGGAAACTGAAAAACGTGGAAGGGATTGACCAAGCATTTAGGTTGGGATGATTTTGTCGCAGGTGGCAGAAAACTGTGGTTTTAAGCAAAAGGACATATGTTGTTTATGCATCAGGAAATCTGAATGTAGGTGGCTCTATGGCTGTTTCTGGAGCTGAATAATGTCTCCAAGGACTCAGCCACTTTCTTACTTCTGCTTTCACCTCGGCGAGCTGGATCTCATCCCCCTGTTGTCACTCGTGACCTCAGCCAGCTGCCAAAGCTCACATATCCTCATGCAGCATGCAAAGGAGGAAGGGAAAGAAACAGGTCAAAGGCTTTTCTCCTCACTTGCCTCACTCTTACTATGGTTTTATAAAATCTTTCTAGAAACTGCTAGAAGACTTCCTCTCTCATCTCATTGGCCAGTCTTGGGTCACATGCCCACCCACAGGCCAATCACTGCAGACCAATCTCTGGCAAAGGGAAGAGGGCTGCCGTGACTGATTTAGGCCAGTTACAGTTCAGTCTCTACAACTGAGCATTTTGTTGCTTAGACAGAAGTGGGGTTCTGTCAGAAAGAACGTACCGGCTATTGGGTGGACAGACAACAGGGTCTGCCATATTAAACTAGCCAGTGTTGGCACTGGACTTTGAGCCTATGTAAATCTGACTCTTAATCCAGACATTATGCTGCCCTACCAACCTCATCTCTTCTGAGCCTCTCCCCTTAGCTCTGTGACTACTAAGAAGCAGGTCATGAAAAGGATATTGTCATGGTGGGTGGACCTTTTTCAGGTACATTGATCTGCAGGACTTTGATTCTATAGGTACTAATTTCTTATAAAACCTGATGTTTCAAAACTAAGTAGTTTTCAAAGTTGGGGGCATCACTTGTGAGATGGCACCATGTGCCATCAAAGGATTAGATGTCACTCTTCACTTTGTAGACTTTGCAAATACTTATACTCAATAAAAGTAATATAAATTTGGAGGGTCTGCAGTTTTGTTCTTATAATAGAAGAAATTTTCATCGTTTGCAGAGTGGATCAGTTCAGATGCTGTTGCTTGCAAGGAAGAGAAAACCTAGCTCAAATAACCTTAATCAATAAGAATTGATTGACTCTATAGCTAAAATTTTCAAAGATAAAATAGGCTTCAGAAACAGCTAATTAGGGTTTCAGGTTTTTTTCTTTATGATTCTCTTGGATCTGTTTTTCTCTGAGTGTCAGCTTGTGTTCAGGTTGGCTTCCCTCATGCCTGCAAAATAGCTATAACAGTTCCAGACCTCACATCTGTACACTACACCAGGCAAAGAACCAGAGCATAATGTCTCAGCATTCCCAGAGGTGGTCTTAAGATTCATTCTGATTTGTCCAGCATAGGTCCTATGCCAGGACACCCAGAGTCAATCACAGTGGTCAGAATGATGAATTGGCTTAGTTCAGGTCATGGGCTACTTCCTTGGATTTAGGAGTTGAAACAGTTTCCTCAAAATCACAGGCATCCCTAAACAAAAATTGGGCTATATTGGGTGTCCACTACAGCCAGGACCAGGAGAGGGATCCCAGAGAGGGGATCCTAGAGATGAAGAAACACTGTCTGTCCTGAAAGTGCTACAGGTTAAACGTGATGGTTAAGGAGGGGGAGGAAGAAGGAAAGGAGAGGGCCAGGGAGAGAGTGGAGATAAAAGGAGAAGAGAGAGAAGATGGAGAAAGGAAAGGAGGAGTGGAGGGGGAGGAGGAAGAGAAAGCAACCACTATGAAAAACAATATGAAAGGTCTTCAAAAACTTAAAAACAGAACTGCCATATGATCCAGAAATCCCACTTCTGGGCATTTATCCATAAGAATCGAAATCAGAATCTTGAAGAGATTGCTGCACCCCCATATTCATTGCAGCACTATTCACAATAATCAAGATGTAGAAACAACCTAAATGTCCATCAGCAAATGAATAGATTTTTAAAATGTGATACACTTTAAATCTATATCATTTTACTAACCGATGTCACCCCGATGAATTTCATTTTTAAAATCACACACACACACACACACACACACACACACACACACATGCATGCACACACGCACACACAGGAATGTCATCAGCCTTAAAAATGAAGGAAATCCTGCACTATGCGACCACATGGATAGAGCCAGAGGGCACGATACTAAGTGAAATAAGCCAGTCACAGAACAGCAAATACTGCATGATTCTACTAATATGAGGAATCTAAAATAATCGAACTCATCAAAACAAAGAATAAAACAGTGGTTACCAGGGTCTGGAGGGACAGGGAAATGGAATTACTCATCCATGTCTATAAAACTCCAGTTGTGCAAGATGAATTAGTTATACTGATCTGCTGTACACCATTGTCACTATGGATGACAATACTGGATTCAACACTTAAACACCTGACATAAGGTAGATTTCATGTCAAGTGTTCTTTCCACAATAGAATACAATTTAAAAAACAAAAAGAACCACTAGCCCAGAGCTAGAAGTCCTGGCTTCTAGGATAGAAGCACTGAAGGCAGGAAGGCAGAGGAAGCAGCAAAGCCATTGCACGGTGGGCGAGCGGGAAGAGCAGCTGCACCAGGGACAGGGACAGCTTGCAGTGCATTGAGACTGGGGGGTGGAGGGTGGAGGACAGAGAAACAGAATGAGAAGTGGGGGTGGGGCCTGCCTCCAGGGCCTTGTCTCCAGGCTGAATCTCAGAGTTTGGACTCTTCTTAAAGGGTGCACGGTGAGAAGGGAGGAAATGGTATGACCTGCATTCTAGAAAGCTGGCTTTCAGGAGTCTAAGAGGACTGACAAAGGAAGAAAAGGGGGCCCAGAGCAAATATATGAAAGATGTGAAGGCCAGTCGGTTGGTCCCATGTGAATAATTTCTGCGCTCACAGAATGCCACTTAGCCAAAGGCATACACGCCCAAGGCTGGCTCAGGGACGCAGACATCTTTTAGAGATACTGAGCTCCCAGAAATCCCTCCACAATTTCAGCTGGAAGCCTCACCACAAATGGTCGTTCTAGAATTCACCTGCTGCTCGGACAGGACAATGCTAAAGGCTTCTGCTGGGGTCTGGTAGTAGGAAGCCCTGGGAGCGAGCAGACCCCCTGCCCCAGCAGCTGTTCCCAAGTTTGGGCCTGTGGTCAGGAGCCCCAGATGCCAAAAGGGACCACTTATGTGAGTGCTGGCCAGGGGTGGACAGAAACCCCAGCAGCCCCAGCACAGAGTCCTGTTCATACGCCTCGTTCCCCTCTGTGCCAATATTCCATTTAAACCTGACACTTTCCCCTTTCTACAGATGAGGAAACCAGGGCTCCAGGACACAAAGGGACATGCTCCAAGTCACACAGCTGCTAACCAGGACTTAAACCAGCTTTCTGACACCAGGCCCCGGTGACCTCTCTGCTTCGCCTAACCCACTCACCTACAGGCTGGAAAGGACGATTACTGTCGTCACTGTCATTTCCCCTTTATTGGGAAAGTTCGTCCTGAGGCTCAGTGAAAAGCTCCCAGAGAGTAAGTAGGTCTCAATTTTCTAAATGTGGGTGTCAAAGGACCCGCTCATTAGACTG
>PVJL010013740.1:0-30949 GCA_004026885.1 Lyroderma lyra
AGTGAGAGCTCGAGTGATGAGAATCTTGAACCTTATAGCTCTAGAGCTAGATCGATAGTAAGAGAAGGGGGGCGTGTCCCTCAAACAGCTGATGGGGGAGATCTAGGTGGTGATGAAGGTTGGACAAGGAATTTTGTATCACCAAATACAGATCTGAATTTCAGTGAGGATGGAAAAGGCCCAGTGAACATTCCTGGATCTGTCACCGTTAGGTTCGGTCCTCAGGTCTGGTAGGGTTAAAGTTGGACTACTGGGGACATTTTTAGCATTCAGACCTGCACGTCGGGCTTTGTCGTAAATGCCGAATTGATCGTGCATTACTTCTTGATTGCATGCTTATCCATTTTTTTCATTGCATGTTCAGAAAAGTTAATTTCATGACTGAGAGTTGTTTTGGTAGGCCAAAACATTTAACTAGACCATCATTCACATCAAGAAATAGTCCTTAGTTATTGCATTGTAATGGAAGGAACTGTTTAACCAGTTTCCTTTGTCATTGTAGATTTTTAAAAAAATCTATATAGATGCACATTTTTCTCTCCTTTAAAGAGGAACAATATCAATTTTGTTTAATAACTCACATATTGCACATAAAAAGGAATAGTATTTTCTGGTTTGTTCACCATGTACCCTATCATGGATTTTTAATAAATATTAAATCATGAATTGTCATGGGAAAAGACTGAAACTAATCCAAGCATCTTTTTTTATTAAACCACCGCATGTCAGTATTTATTACATTTCATTTTCTTTCTTGTCAAGGATGAAATTCCTTTGAAGTAGATAACTAAATGAGTTACTTTTTTGTTCAAAAAGCTTAATAAAATTATACAGAGGATCAGGATTGTTGTCAGAATTGTCCTGTTCTCCAGTCCAAGTCCCTGTCACAACTGGGCATTAGCCTTGAGTCCTTGGCCTCACTCTCACCCAAGGCTGTTCCAACCAAGTCAGAGAACATGCAGCTCAGGCTGCAGATGGGTCACCATCTATTTATTGATTCATTCTTATTCACTCAGCAAATAGTTACTCAGTGTTGCTCTGGGTATTGTGCTAGGGACTAGGATACATGAAAAAAGAAACTCGTGGATGCTGCCCTCACAGGACTTCCGGCATAGTACAGGAGCAGAATTGAGCAGATACCAGTGCAGTATAGCGGGATAACTGAGGAAGCAGAGGATGGACAGGGTGCTGGGACCACGTGTCATACTTCAGTTGCCCCATTTGAGGGGGCTCTAAGGAACTGGCCAGTCTCCCAGGCCCAGTTTTTTCCCCTCATGGGGTGGTCTTAGGGACTTAATTAATACATACAAAGCACTTAAAATAGAACCTGGAACTTAGTAAGTGCTCAGTTAGTGTTAGCTACTTATTAGCTATGATGTAACCTAACTTTAAAAAAAACTTTTAGTGACAAATTTCTGTACAACTATTTTGAATTCTTTTCTATGTCCTGAGGTTTAAAACAGATATAATTGAGTTTTCTCCTAGAAATGAATATGTTTTTGTGCTTATTAAAATAATTTCACAGTTAGCTGGTGAAAATTTACACATAATTACTTTTATAGTACTTAAGGAATAATTAGCCCTGATAATGGGAGTTAATATCTTAATCATTGTTATCCTAATCTAAAGCATTTGTTAAGAATTTGATTTTACTTTATAACTAAGCTAACCCCTCTTCGAAATAATTTTATGGGCCTGCCCTCAGGGTATGTACAGTCTAAGACAGTGGTAATGTCGATACACATTGAGGGTCAGCACTAAATCTATTATTCCTTCTCCAGTTACCCTCTCTTAATGTGCTTTTAATTATTATGTTTGTTGTAAATGTTCTAATGTCTTTTTTGTGGTTCTATAACATACCTCTTCCAACAGATTCATTGGCTTCATATCAAAAACATATATCTAGAAACCAGATGATAGTTGTATTGGCTTCTGATTGTGCCTTCAGAGTGGTTGCTTAGTACCTCAATTTTTTTAAAATTTGCTTTGAAATAATTTCAAATTTATATAAAAGTTGCCAGAACAGTACAAAAACCTCATATTCTCCAACTATTGGCATTTTTCTGCATTTGTTCCTTCACCTACTCTTCTGTATTTGTACACCATTATCATTTGTCTTTTTTTGAACCTTGACAGCAAGCTGTACTTGATGTCCTGTCACCCCTAAATACTCAAGTGTGCGTTTCAGACACTCCTACACCACCTGCATGCAACCCTCCAATCGAGAACTCAACAGTGATACAACAGTACCATCTTATCCACAGGCTCCATTCAGATTTTCACTAACTGTCTAAACAATGTCTCTGGCTCACCCCACCCCCCACTTTTGGAATGACACATATTCTACTAATGCTGCAGGTTAAGCACCAGGATACTCAGAGGAAGGAAGTTGGTTGCAGTGGTATTCCTGCCACACTCGTTACATTAGTTGTCAAGTCTTCAGACCCACCAGCCTGGAAGAGCTTCTTAGCCTTACTCTGTCTCTCATGTCCTTGACAATTTTAACGAGTACAGGCCTTTCTGTAGGGTGACCCTCAACCTAGATCCATCCAGTGTTCCTTCATAACCGGTTCGAGCCATGCATTATTGGCAGGAATACTACAGAAATGGTGCCATGCTTTTCTCAGGGCAATGCATGAGGTGGCAGTTTAGTGACTACCCATCCTACCCTGGTGATGTTGACCCCAGTCACTTACTCCTGGTGGTATAATCTTTCTCTGCCTTCAAGTCACCATTTTCTCCTTTTTGTTGATTTGTAGTTTGTGGGAATGACTTCTGCCTGTTTCAACCACCGCTGTGTGGTTACCAAAAAGTGATTCTCTATTTCTGTCATTTGTTTTACATACATGTAGTAGTTGGCATCCTACTATAAGGAATAGCTTTCCCTTTCTCCCATTTGTTTACTCATTTATTTCATTTATTATCAATTTAGGCTTGGGGATTTTTTATATAATCCAGTGGGTTGTAATCTACTATTTACTTTGATGCTAAAATTGTAATTTGGCCAGTGGGAGCCATTTCTCCTTGTCTTTTTAAGTTGTTTCCATCATTCCTTGAGCATTTCCTGACTTTTTGACAAAAAGAATTCCAGACTCAACTTGTACCTTCTTTTCCCCAGCCCTGGAGTCAACCATTTGCCAAGCAGCCTGGTTCCTTTTAGTGAAAAGTGGTATTTAGGAACAAAGATCTGGGCTAGGCTATACAAGGTCGGACAATTAATTTTGCGAACTCATCCTAGAAAAAGTTTACATACGTCTTGCTGAGTATCACTATGGTCACCTTCCAAATACTCCCCTTGGGAAGCTCTGCACCAATGCTAGTGTCTAGTCCACCCTTCAAAGCAATTTTGGAACTCTTTTTCTAGAATGACCATCAGAGCTGTCGTCGTGCCCAAAATCTGACAATTAAGTTCATGAACTTGCCACCATGCGCTTATGTTGGCAGCACTGTACAAACAACTCGGTAAGGTATCATAACCTTGGCAAGGTTTTGACAATGCGGCCAACGTAAACGCGTGGTAGCAAGTTCACGAACGTAATTGTCAAGGTTTCATTACAGAAAAAGAGTTCCAAAATTGCTTTGAAGCATGAACAGGGTGCTAGCGTTGGTGCACAGCTTCCCAAGCGGAGTACTTGAAAGGTAACCATAGTGATAGTCAGCAAAGAGGTATGTAGCACTTTTTCTGGGATGAGTTCGCAAAATTAACTGTCCTAACTTGTACAAATGACAAATAAGCACATGAAAAATGCTCAGTATCACTAGTGATTGGGGAAATGCATATCAAAACCAGAATGACATGCCACATCATGCTCGTTAGGATGGCTAGTCTAAAAAATAATAATAACAACAAGTGTTGGTGAAGATGTGAAGATATTGGGAACTTGTGCACTGTTGGTTGGGTTGTAAAATGGTGTAGTCACTGTGGAAAACAGTTTGGTAGTTGCTTAGAAACTTAAACATACTCATAGGATTACCATATAATCTAGCAATTCCACTCATAGGTATATGTCCAAAAGAATCAAAACATGGTTTTAAATAGGTATTTGCATACCCATGTTCATAGCAACATTATTCACAATAGCCAAAAGATGGAAACAACATGCATGTCCATCAACAGTTGAATCAGAAAAATGTGGTATTTGTGTACAATGTAATGTTATTCAGCCTTAAAAGAAAGAAATTCTGATATATGCTACAACATGGATGAACTTTGAAAGCATTATGCTAAATGAAATAAGCCAGACACAGAAAGATTCATATGATTCCAATTAAAGGAGGTCCCTAGAATAAGCATGTTTTTAAAGACAGAAAGTAAGAATAGTGTGTGGTTCAGGGGCCAGGGGGAGAGAAGAGTTTCTGTTTAGTATGATGAAAAAGTTCTAGAAATGGTTATTTGTGATGGTTGCACAACATGGTGAATGTACTTAATGCCACTCAATTATACACTTAAGAATAGTTAAAATGGTACGTTTTATGTTGTGTGTTTTTTATCACAAACATTAAAAAGTTACTGAGATGTTAAGATGACATAACATGAAAAACTCACACATACATGTTCTTATAAAAGTACTTCCTCTTTCCATAGTATCAACTGGTTATAGATGTATTGCCCTCCCTAAAACATACACACACACAGAGACTGGCAAAGGAGGGCTGAAGAATGATATCTAGAACAATCATTAATAGATTAGTTGGGGTTGGGCTGTGGACCAAATCCAAAATTGTAAAGGTTCCAGGTGTCCAATTCTACAGTACATTGTCTATGTGTAATAATATGTATTTAAAATAAACACCATTTTCTCTTTTAAAAAACAACTTAATAGTGTTATAATTTATATAACATAAAATGGTATATTTATATATATGTGTACAATTTAATGCTTTTCAGTAAATTTACCAAGTTTGCAGCCATCATCATAATAGAATTTTAGAACATTTTCATCACCACTCTGTGATTCCCTCATGCCCTTTACAAGTTCATTCCCATTCCCACTCCCAGCCTCTGACAACCATTCACCTAACTTTGTCTCTAGATTGGCCTTTTCTGGAAATTTCATATACATGAAATCATATGGGGGGGTGGTTTGCATTTGGCTTCTTTCACTCAGCATAATGTTTTGAGGTTCATCTATGCTATAACATGGATCAGCATTTCTTGCCTTTGGTTGCTGAATCATACTCCACTGTGTAGATGTGTATCCCATTTTGTTTAGCGATTCACCAGTTGCTGGACATTTGGTGATTTTACTTTTTGGCTATTATGAGTAATGCTTCTATGAATATTTGAGTGCAAATCTTTGTGTGGACAAATTAAACCTCCTATTCATAATTAACAAAATTGTATGTTTCTAGTTATTAATTCAAAAAGCAGCTGAGTTGACTTTTTATAATCCTAGTCCTTGGCCCCTCAAAAAATCCCTCCAAAGCTAAGTTGGCTTTTGTTTTTACTTTAGTGATGCTATTAGTTGATTGTTTTTCTCTGAGTCACTGGCCCTTGATAGAAAAGTGGTTCCCAATTGTTAGAAAAATGTTCCCAACTCCTGCTTTCAAAAAAAGAAAAAGAAAAACAAGATATCATTAAAGTTCAGGGGCATTGATTCCACACATTCCTTGTGTCCAGACCTGTGTTGAGGGGGCTGAGGATGCCAATTGAGATGAGACCTGGACCCTCAAAAAGACCTAAGACCTTACTGTCTAGGGTATACAGGAGGTGGGGGTGGAGCCAGGGAACTATTCTCATTCTATATACTCACCAGTCCATAATGAAAAGAGGTCATTGAAGTCGTTCTCTCTTGACTTCTTTGAGAAAGGAAAATTATTTATAAGAAGTACTTCTGCCCATTTTTCTTTCCAACTAAAAAAATTTCAGCTCCTGCAAGCAAGTTAGTATCAGCTGGAGTTTGATGCCTTTCCATATACAGGTTATATGCACACCCCTTTGTAAAGAAAAGCAGTTGGAAGCCTCATGGGCTACCACCCAAGACTTCTCCTGAGCAGTCTTAGTTTGGATATGTTCAGGGTCTGGGAGCATACAGCCTTGTGAGGTGACCTATTTTATTAGTCAGCTGGTTTATTGCATAGTTTTTCTTATTTTTAACCAGGCATTTCACTCCCTGTTAATTTTTCCATTAGTTTCATGTCCATATGTCTCATGCACGTGATATCCTTTTCCATATTTTGAAGTAGTGTAACCTTTCCTTTTCCAAAGTAAGCTTTGCTAGTTCAGGTTTTTTGTAACTGACTCTGATCTCTAGGTGGGGTCTAATCTATTTAAAATAGAGTAATTGGGAGGAGACTTTTAGTATAACCAAATACTGGTTGGTCAGTCAGTAGGTGGGTGGGTTTAAACAGCCACATGTATCCTCTTGGCTCATATGAAGCTTATAGTTCACCAAAAACTCCATTATTTCTTGGATTCATAAGTTGGGTCTTCTGCATCATGTATTACAGTCAGTTTATTGTTGCTGAATTATGTTACTTTACATTTAGCCTTGTCAAATTTAATCTTAAGCTGGGTTTTAAAATTTTTTATTGTATTATAGTAAAATATGCATAAAAATTACATTTTAGCCATTTTTAAGTATGGTTCTGTTGCGTTTAAGTACATTTCCATTCTTGTGCACCCATCTCTGCCCTTCACCTCCAAAACTATTTTTATTTTCCCAAACTGAAACTCCATACCCATTAAATAATTATTCCCTACTTGCTCCCACCCCCAGCCCTGGGCAGTCTTCTTTCTCTGCTTTCTGTCTCTTTGAATTTGACTAACTCTGAGTACCAAATGAGTTGGAACCAGACAGTATTTGTTTTTTTGTGAATGGCTTATTTCAATTAGCGTAATGTGTTCAATGTTCAACCATGTCATAGCATGTATTAGAACTGCCTTCCTTTTTAAGAATGAATAATATTGCATTGTATGTATGTATCATATTTAGTGTATTAATTCAACTGTTGATGGACATATGTGTTGTTTCCACCTTTTGGCTATTGGGAATAACGCTGCTGTCAATGTGGGTGTATAAATATGTGTTCGAGTCTCGTTGATCTTACTGGTTTTAACTTACTATGTTCTGCCCCTGTTTGTGTTATTGGGTAATTATCTGCAAGTCAGATAAGCTTAATTTCTGACTTTACCTCAGTCCCTTCTTAATAACTATTGATCTGAACATATCATTTCTACAAAATAGTCATTTCTCCTATCCTCAGTTGTTTTAAAATTATGTCATGGTCTTTACAGCTGGACTCTGGGAGCAGACTGCTTTCACATGTAGCCTGGGTCTGACTGAGTTTGTTACATTTCTTTTGGTTCAAGTCTAACTGGGGTTGGGGTGGAGGTGAATCACATAACTTCTAGGCTGGATCAAAATGGGAGGTTTGGGGATTTTGGTTTGTTACCTGTCTAGTTGAAGGCCACTAAGACTACACAGAAACTAATATCAGATATCAAAAAACTGGGAACTGAGTCTTGGAATGACCTGATTAGGATTAAATTCCTTTGCTTCACAAATATTTACTGAGCTCCTACTGTGAAAAGCACAAAGTGCTTTTGGGAAGCAAAAGATGAATAAAACACACTCCCTGCTTTCAAGACGATTACAGTGTAAAATACTAGAAGGAACTTTGTATTATAATCCAAAGATCTTTAAGCAAGGCTGCAGCTATAAAAACAGATCTCCTTAGGATGAGGAGGATTACAAAATACATCAAAAAGTAAAGTGTGCTCTGAAATAACATTTTATTATAGATGGGTTTTAAGCAAGGATTTGGGGACAGACTGAAAAATGAAACAGGAAAGCTTTAGAGGTGTTATCTTGTACTCTACTTTGGCTAATATGAGAGCACCAGGAAAACAAAAAGTACTCTTGCTCTTGACTGTTTAAAATTCTTATTATTTTTAGAGAATAGTAACTTTGCATTTATGAAATTCCTTGTCAGAGCAATTTAGTTAATAGATATGTAAATGATGACTTATTTCATTGTGTAGGTGGATCACTCTATGTACACTTTCTGAGGGAGAATGCAAGTGCTAAAAAATACTATTAACATTGCAAATACAAGAAGCAAAATTTAAGGTTAGAGTGCCATATACCTTGGTTGTCTTAGATGTTAGGAGTAAGACAGAAGATCCATCTTATAATTGACATTTACTCAGTTTACTTAGTGGAATTTCTTATCTACATCGAACTCTTTAACTGCCCTTTTTGAATGCCAGAAAACTTAAGTGAATTCTGATGCAAGATTGTTTCTCCTCATTGGTTTCCAAGCACCAGGGATCATGATAAACCTAGCTGGGGTGGGTTGTGAGGGAGATGCTGAAAGTTAAAAACCACCCTAATAGACTTTTGTGCAGGATTTACAGTCTGAGGCATCTAGTGAGAACATCCCTAAGAAACACCTAAGGGGCTCTTTTAGAAGTTTATTGTTTTCTCAGCATGAGAACAACTTTGGAGGAGGCTAGGAATTCCACAGCTCTTCTGGTGTTGTGATTAACATAGAAATTTCTGTAATCCTTGTCTTCAACCAATCCTAGTCTGGGAGAGTGGGGTGGGGGTGGGGGGGAGGTGGATGTAAATGGGCCCTCCTGCCTTTTAGATGGTCTCTAGCTCTTCCCTCACTGGGATTCATCCTCCCCCGTGAATCAGCCTCATCTTCAGTTGTGGTTTTGTTTTGAGGGGTGGGGGGTGGTTCCGGCGTTGGCAGTGCCGAAGCCTAGCCACTACACCACCAGGGAACCCCCTTAGTTGTGTGTTAATCATTACATTTCTCTTTAAATTTCCTCAGGTTCCAGGTTGTCCTGCAAATCAAATTAAAATTCTTATTAATGCATCCCAAGCTTTCCATCAATTTGACCTTCTACCCTTCTTATCTAACTGCTCTTGGCTCCCACTGACATCAGTCCACATTCTCTGAATCAGGCTGTCCAGTGAAGTTCACTCCACAAGTTCATTTCTTTTTGAGCCTGCAGCTCATGTAATTCCCAGTCCCTGCCTCTCTCACTCTTCAGTAAGCTGAGCTCCTCCTCACTTGCCTCTTCCCACCTGACTACACAGTTGTCATCGGCATGTATCCCTACATGTGGCAAGCTCTTCAGGGCTGTGTCCACTTACTTCAGCCTCCCAGATCTGCGAGGGGACAGGGGGCTGAACTACACATTGTGAGTGCCTTTTAAAATGTTTTATATGTTTGCTTTTGCTTTTGTTTTCCTTTCCCCTCAGGTACAGAGTGAAGACAGTGTCCTCCTGTTTGTTATTGCCTGGACAATCACAGAAATTACCCGTTACTCCTTTTATACATTCAGTCTATTAAACCATCTGCCTTACCTCATCAAATGGGCCAGGTAAAGAAGTACAGGGAATGAAGACTAACTTGAAATCCAGCACTGCAATATTGCCTAAATATTGCCTCCAGCTTCCTGACAATAAAATTCTGTGAGAAGGGGTTGGGTAGAAATCCAGTCTGTAGATTTCATCAGGATTAGGAACTCTACTTAATTTTGATGAATAGAAACACTGTTTTAAAATTTTTTATACTTGTTATTTTTATTGTTATTTTCAAGTCTTTTCAGTTAAATTATTCAATAGAGATTTGATGTAACATCCCTTTTTGGTCCTTACCAAATTTCACATGTGTGTCTGCCACTATGGTGGTTTTTGGGACCAAGTCCAACTCTCCTAGTCTTAATTTTGCCAACAAGCTATGACACTTAAATTAATTTTTAATTAATAACAAACTTAAATGACAGTTTAGCTTATTATCAGCTTTGCTTTGATTGTTTTTACCAGTAATATTCATTGTAAATTGGATAAAAGTCTGACAGTTTATCTGTTTATCTGAACTAATCCATGAGACAGTTGTAAACTGACAAAGCAACAGGAGCAAAATTGTCGTTGGGACACAAATGCTTCATTTCATAGAAGGGAAACAGTGGTTCTGAGACCATTTATGAGCTCCGTGATTACATTAGAGGCATAGAGCAATTGTTTCCCACATGTTTTATTTTCCTTTTTCAATAAACATTTGTATTAGGAAAGGGGAAGAATTGCAGAAACGTAGCAGTCCCTAACCAACCGGGGCGGGCGTTGTGAAAGCTGTCCACCCTGGTGACAAGGCCACTTTATGGACCAAGCCTTGCTTTTACTATTGTAGAACGGTTCTTTTTGTCCATTATTTCCGTGGCTCATGGAAGAAAATTCTTCTTTTTCCACCCTCTTCCTTTCATGGCCAAAGTTGGCAATAGGGAATGTGTCCTCCTTTCATCGTCACAGACTTCTCAGCACAATTCCTGCGCCTGGAATTTTGGAGCCTAGTGCTTGCTATCAGCCACAAACAGCAAAGATTTTTTTATTTTGTTTATTGTTAAAGTATAGTTGATATACAGTGTTATATGAGTTTCAGATATACAGCATAGTTCTCCAACATTTACATACCTTACAAAGTAATCGCCCCAGTAAATCTAGTCGTCATCAGTCACTGTGTGCAGTTATTAGGTATTACTGACCAGATTCCCGTGGCAGCCCATTACATCCCCCTGCCTTACTTATTTTATAACTGGGAGTTTGTGCCTCTTACTCCCCTTCACCTTTTTCTCTATCCCATCTTCCTGGCCTCCCGTCTAGCAACTGTCAGTTCTGTGTGTGAGTCTGTTTCTGTTTTGTTTTGTTTGTTCATTCTCTTTTTTAGATTCTACATATAGGTGACATCATATGGTATTTGTCTTTCTCTGTTTGACATATTACTTGGCAGAATACCCTCTAGACCCATCCATTGTAAATGGCAAGATTTTATTTTCTATGGCTGAGTAATATATATATATTGTTCAGGAAAAATCCAGCCATAAATGCCTCTATTTTTCATATTGCATGGCTCGGTACTTTCTGGACAGCCCTCGTGTGTGTGTGTGTGTGTGTGTGTGTGTGTGTGTGTGTGTACATATATGTATATTTACGTGTGTGTGTGTATATGTGTATTCTTTATTCATTCACTCATATATTGATGGACACAGGTTGCTTCCATATCTTGGATATTGTAAATAATGTTGCAGCCAGGCTTTTTAAACTCTGAGCCGATGGTTTCTGTAGCAATACTTATACCTCAGAATGACTTCCAGTTAGTGCCATAGAATGAATCTGTGAATTCTTTTGGAAACAGAGAATTCCTTTCTATTAGAAATTATGTGGATTTTTCCATGTGATAGTAATTGTAGTATTTTTATTGAAAAAACTATTATGAGTTTTTAATGTTTTTTTAAATTAGCATACATATATTTCATTTTTCACAATAGTGGGTACAGGTGTTTGAATAATTGTGTAGTGTACGCACATTGGATGTGATTTTTCTTTCAGTCCACAGACCAGGCTTGGTGTACACTATAAGGATTCCTAGACACATGCTCCAGCACCGTCTCCCACAACTCCCTGCAAATCCCCACCCTGACTCCCACACCATAAGGCAGGACGCTTCAACATAAACCATGACTCAGTGCCATTGCTTACCAATATTTTACATCACATTTATTATTTTGGAGAGTTGCTTTGAAGAGTTGTTTATTTAGGCTAAATTTTGAGGCTGACCAAACACATTAACTCTTAGAATATTCAGAAACATGCTTACTCTAGGCCCCTTTCAAAAACTGGATTGTAAAACTTGAATTTAAGCAATGGGTAAACAAGAAAATGTGTAAACAATAGCTTCCTAAAAGACCAGTACTGATTTGAAGGGTGGGAATGTATCTTTCTGCTAAAGCTGGATTTGAGCCTCAGTAATGAATGTTTTGTTTTGTTTTAGGTACACACTTTTCATTGTGCTGTACCCAATGGGAGTGTCAGGAGAGTTGCTCACAATATATGCTGCTTTGCCCTTTGTCAGACAGGCTGGCCTGTACTCCATCAGTTTACCTAACAAATACAATTTCTCCTTTGACTATTATGCATTCCTGATTCTGATAATGATCTTTTACATTCCACGTAAGTAAATAGTTATGCATATATTTATGTTTTAAAAATTACCTGTACAGTAACTAGAAGCAAATGCCTTTGCTTGTTTTTACACCATATCCAGGTAAATGTAAATCTAATGTATTGGGAACGCAGGGTTTTTATTGAAGGCTGACTGTCAGAGGGAATGTTCTCTGGTAGTAGTTGAATGAGGATGAGCCCTTCTCAGTACAGCTGCCAACATTCAGCCCTTCTCAGTGTGTGGGTTTGAATCAGTGAATATCCGGGTAAGTAACTACTGGAGGAAAATACTGCATGGAAAACAAACAAAGCCATTAAAGCCTTACCTTGGCCTTTTCTATTTCTCCAGAACTGCTTATTATGGTATTTGGAAAACATTGTAAAGAGATTTTTGCATTTTTACTATATCAAAATAGATAGTTATTCCATTTTTAAGGAATCAGTAGTTAACTAGAAACAGATAACAAAATAAAATAGATTAATTTTTTTTTTCTTTATTTCTTATTCTCTTGTTCAGAAATAAGCACTAAAACCGCCTGAACAGAACACAGTGTTCACTTCAGGATAGTTTTCAGTATTTGGATGGTACTGATAACGGGCTACATTGGCTAATCAAATGTGCCTATCAGCGTTCTTGGTAACAGAAAAAAAAAAGCCACGTTTGAGGCTTCTGTGAAGTGAATGCTGTTTGCTGAGGAAGAGTTGTTTAGTCCTTTTCTTGAATTCTGATGTTCAATTGAAATCCTGTGATTGAGTTCCACATACCCAAAAGGATCTTATTCTACCCAAGAACATACAGTGTTTCTTGTCCTTTGGCTATTTCTGTAGCTACTGTAACTCTGAATCTTACTTTGGTCTCTAAGGTACTATATGTGCCCCTAAACCTCAGGTTAAATTCAGGCAGGAGGCTTGGGCTCTACATCAGCCCACAGCACCCACCGCATGAATCACTCTAACAATTATAAACGAGATGTTTGTGTCCCTCTGTGGGAAACTGTATTTCATGCATGAGGAGAAAAACACTACATCCAGATTTCATGTGAGCGTGTATCTTGGAGAAATTCTTGGACACAGTGCTGCGTCATGATTCTTTCCCACGCTAATAATTACCAAGTCCTCCTCATTGGTGCTGAGACCACAGGGCTACAGGCCATCTCTCTCAAATGTGAAAGGTAGTTGGTTATCAAACAAAAGATAAATGTGAAAGAGTCTAAAGATTAAGTCATAAAAATTAACTTACAGTTTTTCACCTTTCTAATATTGTTCCCTTAGAGTTTCATTTTCCATTGCCTAGAGCAAGGGTCTCCAAACCTGGGACCACGACCACTACTGGTCTGTGGCCTGTTAGGAACCAGGCTGCACAGCAGGAGGTGAGTGATGGTAGCATGAGGGAAGCTTCATCTGTATTTACAGCCGCTCCCCATCGCTCACGTCACCACCTAAGCTCCACCTCCTGTCAGATCAGTGGTGCCATTGGATTCTCATAGGAGTGTGAACCCTACTGTGAACTGTGCACACGAGGGATCTAGGCTGTGAGCTCCTTATGAGAATCTAATGCCTGATGATCTGAGGTGGAACTGAGGCGGTGATGCTAGTGCTGGGGAGAGGCTGCAAATACAGGTTAACATTAGCAGGGAGTTTGAGTGCACAGAGACCATAATAAATCAATTGCTTGCAGACTCATATCAAAGCCCTATCAGTGAGTAGCAAGTGACAAGCTGCATCTGGTGGCAGGCTTTATAGTGGCAAGTGAGTTGTATAATTCCTTCATTATATATTACAATATAATCATAATAATAATAGAAATAAAGTGCACAACAAATGTTATGCACTTGAATCATCCTGAAAGCATCCCCACCCCCACCCCTGTCGCCCAATCCATGGAAAAATTGTCTTCCACAACACCAGTCCCTGGTGCCAAAAAGTTTGGGGATCACTACTCTAGAGCAACAGTTTAGTTGCAGTTTTGCCACACCCACACTAACACACATTGTCCCAGTGGACACCACAGGATTTATTTCAATTCATTGTAAGTTTTTGAGTGAAGAGGAGATAGATTCCATTTGGATAGCTGGGAAAGGGGGAAGGAAGGTATTGTGCACTCACACCAATAATAGGGTGCTGCCGTGTTGACGGAAATTGGGGCCCCTACTTCAGAGTTGCTGCAAGATTTCTGGTAGAAGGAGGGGCTTCCTTCCCAGAACAGTGCCCCAGGGCAACCTGAGTCTGTGGGCACCTCCTAGATTTCTCTGTGTTCTGGTAGCCACCAGTGCCCAGCCTTTGCCTCTGCCTGCTGACCCCATGACACAGAGAAGGAGCCTGGTCCAGCACAAGCAGCCCCCTGATGATAGGGTTCCTGAGGGAAAACAAACCCAGTTCTATGGGACCTTCTTTCTTGGCTGTAGAAGAGAACAGAGAGACAGCGCAGACCTCAGGGCTAGCTGTCTTTAGAGAGCAGGGCAGACTTCTCCTCTCAACACAAGTCTCCTTACTTTATCTCAGTTCTTTCCCCCTTCTTACCTTTTCAGCCTCCTTTCGGTAAGAGAACTTGGCTTGGTTAAAGTGTATAGTTGTTCTTTTTTAAGGCAGCTTAACTCTTAGAGACAAAGAAAAAGGGTTGGTTTCAAATAGAGATGAAAAGATTCCCTTCAAATCCCTGCCTGCCCACCCAGCTCAGGATGGCAGCCCGGACCATATCTCCTGCTATAAATCATCTGTGTCTGCTGGCACTCACCATGCTTCTGGCCTGGGCCAGTCACCCTGGATGTTTTCAGTAGTTTAGGTTGTTAATACCAAGACCAATTTGTACAGTTCATTCCCAGCCAACGGCACATTTCCATCTTTCCACAAGTTTGTATTTGTAAGAAGAAATGCAGAATTAGGAGAGGCTGCTGTTGACATGCAGTCTTCTTTACCAAATTTGGTTTTCTTTCTGCAACCTAAGTTTCTTTTAATCCTCTTTAATGGGAAGTTGATTAGATACATATATGATGTAAAACAACATCTCTTCTTTGTGATCCTGACCTACTATTGATGTACATGTTGCCCAAATTGTGGACCATGAGCCGTGGCCCTGAGAGTGTTCTTGTGTTGCGGTGCTTTGGAGTCCCTCACAAGGTGCTCCTCTGAGTCTGCTGCAGGGGCAGTGTGTGTAGTATCTGTGAAACTCAGTAGACCTAAGCCCTGTTCACATTTCCCCTCCCCACACTGCTGAAAATTGGTTATAGAGTGGGGGAAACAAAAGACTAAGAAACAATGACATAGGGTGAGGCTACCAAGAAGCTGAGCACTGCAGGCTGTCAGTAACCATAACCACACCTCTGCTTTTTAGAGAAACTGAGAAGGAAACTTGCCCCAGGCAAAGTTCCAGTTGCTCTCAGCCTCCAAGTCTTCCTCTCCCTAGAAAGAAGGAAAGAGAACCCATTTTCTTAAGGGAGGGCAGGCACAGCGGCACTCACAACCCCCCACCCCACTCCACCACACTGAGACATGTGCATGAGCGCATGCACGCACACACGGTACTCATGTTCATTCTGTGCGTTCTGAACTGTGAGAACAGAAGGTAGAATTCTGAATAGTCTGTTGTCAGGTTAAGATTTCCTTAGGGTTATTCTTCATTATAGCCCAGTATACTTAAAAATAGTAGCCATGATTCTGCAATTGTTTCAGCCATTATAATTGGGTTCAGCCTGAACGTTTGGGTAATTCATATGATGACAGTGTCATCCAAGTTCTGGTCACCAAGAAGTCAATGCTAGAACTATAGAGACCCTTAAACCCAAGTATCCCCATTCCCCTGGCCTCCCCAATACACATTCCTTTTTCTTAGGCACTGAGAAACCCCTGGAAGATATGAAAGAATGAAAGGTCCATATCTGCCCTCCATTTCTGACATCTGACTCTTCTGACAGCCCTTACCTACAGGGATGAAGGTATATTGGGCCATCTTGCTTTAGCTGGTGCTAAGGGCCTAATGAATGGCTTCTAGGTCATTGTCCTCCCTGCCACCCTGTGAGCGAGCAGTGAGGCTGTGGCTACCCTGTATTGGGTGTCGTAATCACAAATGCAACCAGTGGAAATGTTCTTAACCGTACTTTGCCACGATATTTCCTTTTACTAAAGCATATCTATAGAAATGTGACTGGCTCCACATTTTTAAATGATTGCAATTAGCATTCCTTATGGTTTAATTATATCTTTACTTCCAGTTTTTAGCTTATAGAACCTGTCAAATTTTCTGGCTTTCGTACCAAAATAGTTCTCTCACTGTTGGAAAAGACTGCACAAGGCGGGTCTTTTCTGTGATAACTTCCTGCCTGCAAATACTGAGTGGAGCGGATGGCAGCCCTTCTCAGCATTAGGGCCTCCTCTGCAGTTTGTCAGTCCCATGTGCACATACCCTGACATCTTGGAGTACATCAGGAGATCATTTGAACTTTGGCCAACTTGGACGCCATTTAAAAAGGAAAAACTGTCAGAAAGAGTTGGCAGTAGTAGAAATGACTTCACCCAAAATACAGGTTATCATCTAAAAAACAGATTGGGCCTATTGAGAAGGGAAGAAAAGGAAGGATATTGGATATCCAGTATCATCTCACTGGAGTTTTTTACATGGTTATTGAGCCCCCCAGTTTGCAGTAGCCTTGGAAAGGCCAGGTAGCTTAAACTGGCATTTTCCCAGCAAGGACACTGTAGGCATTTGGAGTGGTTCAATTCTTAGTTGTGGGGGACTGTCACACATTATGGGTTTTAGCATTCCTGCCCCCTTATGCTAAATGTCAGCAACCTGCCCCTTGTGAAATGCTCTCCCCTCATCTCCAAGCACTCCCTAGAGAGGCAGTACCACCCCATTCATTTGAGAAGCAGTACTTTTAAAAGTAATCTTTTCCAAGAACAGATCTCCAGTGCCTAAGATACTGGTTGTCTTTTCATAAGGGCTTTTTCTACATTCAGCCCTGGCTTAGTTATGTTCAGATCAATTGTCATACCACTCCTCCCGTTCCTCAGTCTTCCCATTCAAGAAACGACCTTACTCAGGAAGTCTTCTCAGGAGAGACTGAGAGTCAGGAGCCCAGAGCCTTGTCCTGACAGTCAGCGATTTGCGGTGAGACCGCAGACAAGTCACTTACCCTCTGTGAAACAGAGGTAATAACTCCATCACCAGAATGCTTCACCTCGTTGGACCACCAGAGAATAAATATGAAGATAATATGAGAGCACGTAAAGAGTAGTATTTGGCGGCTCTGTGGCATCTTGATTAGTAATGACAGTGACAGTAGTGTCTGTCATGCCTGTCCACATCAGCCTTCCTTCTTGGCTAATGCAAGGAAAGGTAGGTGTCTCTGTGTTTTCCTTCTCTTTCCCCTCCCCCAAGCCCACCTGCTTACCTTCCTTTGTTGCTGGATGAGAAGGTAGTCAGAGAGTCATAGAGGAACTCAGGTTTATGCGCTTGAAATAGAACATGCAATTTCAAGTGTCTCTGTAACCAATTCTTTCTTTTCTTTGCAGTTTTTCCCCAGTTATACTTCCACATGATACACCAGAGAAGAAAGGTTCTTTCTCATACTGAAGAACACAAGAAATTTGAATAGTTCCTATTTCCTGCATCCTCTGAAAAACAAACTTTTCAATGACAAAAATGCTGCAGACTTTTTGAGTTCCCAATGCGTTTCATAGAAAATTAGTAAGAACTATTTTTAAAATACTAAAAAATATAAAATAAAACAATAATCAAAATCCACTGTCAACAAGGGCCTGGGATTTTATAAAACAAAACAAAACAAAACAAAAAGCAGTTACATAAAACATCCTGGCTGGTCCACTGAGCATGCTTTTTCAACCAGAAGTTCCCAATATTTATGACGGTGTTAGAAAGGGATTTGGCATTTTATATCCTCCTGTTTCCTTCATGTATCTGATAAATAAAGATCTGTAACACTAAATACTTGAGAGTTACAGTCTGAGTAATGAAGTTGGACCAACACAGTGCCCAGCTTGCAGTAGAGTTCTGTTTCAGTCTGCAGTGTTTAGCATTCCCTTTTCAAAGTGCTTGACTGCATGCTGGACACTATCTGTATCTTTGAAGCGGCAAACTTTGTTCTCTGGAATGCTCTGAAGTTATTATGGCTGGACCTTCCCCCTCATAGCCAGTGAATGAAACACACAGTGTATATGTCTGAAGCTTTGGGGTAATACCCACAATCAGAAAACAACTAGAACCCTTTTGTTTGTTTTCAATTGAGTCATTACTGCCTGCCACTAAGAAATGTGCTTGAATTTAATCGTATGTGTACATTGTAGAGAACCTACCTTACCTGGGGCTCAGCCACACTCATATTTTAGCAAAATGACAGTTTGAAAGGGAACGCTCCATCACTAGTTAGTGACAGGTACCTTTCACAGTTCTGTCCTCAGAACCCCTCTGAGGAATGTATTTGCCAATAGCTCTTCTCCTGTATGGACACGAAACCAGTCTGGTCACATGGGAGCAGAGAATCTGTTACTGAAAACACATGAAAGGTGTTAACTTTAGAAGTGCAGTCCAGAAGAACATTCAGGAATAGGATTCTACACCCTTATTATTTTCCTTTTGAATTTTTATTCAATTGTTCTGTTTGGATGCTTTTCCTAATTATGGTCCTATGTAATTCCCATGAAGTTGTAAGTCCAGAGGCAGTGAAATGTTCCAGTTGGGCAGTCATGAGCTAAAAGCAGTATCATCCCACATGTTGGAGCAGCCAAGAAATACTTTGGTCATGTGGACACTGTCTAATTATCACCATCCATGTCTTTATAGAAAGGGTTGGATGAAAATGTAAAGCCCAAGTTCAGACATGCATTAGATTTTAGACACACGATGTTCCTTGTGGAACTGTTTTGTCCTTTTTCTTTTTTTTTTAATTGGTTGATCTTTAAAACTTTAAAAGTATATCTTACAACTTACTGAGTAGATATTTAAACTATAGTTGCTAATATCAGAAGAATATCATAATGGAAAACTAACTTTTTAATTACTTATTTTCATAGAAGCTTGAAAAGTAAGATGAAAATAAGAGGAAATATGCAGCTTTAAAGTTAGTGCAGGCAGATGTGTGATGAGTTATTTTTGAATTGAACATTAAAACTCGGCTTCTTAAAGTCAGCACTCTTAACTTGGTCATGTTGAGATTATAATCTGTTCTTGTCCTTGATAAACAAAATATGTAGGAAAGATTGTTTGCCATGCTTTTACTTTTTATTTTTTCCAACATGTATTTCTATGGTAAAATGGAATCAATTTGGGTTATATTTGCCTTATTATAATAATTTGGATAAGATATTTTTCAGTCTTTGGAATAGTTACAGAAGATGGGGTGAAAAATGCAGGTTTTTCAGGGTTGCTGGATTGATTTTATTTGGGCCTCTATTATAATGTCACAGTTTATGAAAAACAGTCTATCACAAACAGTGGAATTGCATCAAATTGAACTTTGGCAATAAGAACATAGCAAACAACTCCCTTCTCAAAAAGGGTCTCAACTCCAGTATTTATTTTTGTACTTCAAACATTTAAAATCTTATGGCAGATAAGGCATGCCACCGTGTCCTTCGGTCACCTTTCTCAGTAACTGGTTTCTTTATCTCTAACGTGAATGAACTTTTCCTTTGAAGTGGTGGCATTCTTTAGTGACTTCAGACCTTCTAACCCCACCAAATGTCCCATCTTCTTATCAAGTATGAATGAGGAAGGGGGTGTTTGGTGGGTATTTTGTCAGACTTCCCGTGTTCATTTCAGGGCATCGTCAAAAGCATCATCTGCCCAGTTGCGCCCAATGGCGTGTTTCAGATCCCCACCTTTGGGGACCACCTCTGGCAGAGAATTCTGTGAGGTACACAGTGCTTTTTTGTAGACACAAGGTGCCAGTCTACGTATTGCTGTGTTCTGTTTGCTAACGTCGGGATCATTCATTTAACACTGCCTATTATCAAAGGCACCATGGAGAGTTAGTCATGGAATGAAGCACCTCCCAGACTAGAACATTCCTCGGGAGCAAACTTCCAACAGGAGATGTAGCATCCAAGAGGCATATGAAGAGACTGTGCCCTTGTTTCCACTTGTGCTTTCGGGTATCCGTTTGTAATAAAAGGTTGGCATTGATGTGGTACAAACAACGTACAAATTATTTTCAATTCTGAGTTTAAGATAAAACATTGTAAAACATCAAAATCAGTACATACTGCTCCTTTAAAATTTGGGTAAAAAATTGTATAACCATATATATATAGTCATTTTTGTATTTTTTCTATGTTGTGAAAACCAAAATTGTAATTTTATAAGTCTTTGATTCACTAAAATTCTATAATTTAAATGTATTTTTTGTAAATTTAGAAATAAGGAGTTCAAAGACTATGCTTAACTTTCTATGCATGCATTTGGAAGCTGTTTTTACCTGATAATGTAGTAATAAGTTTTATTCATAAAGTGCTGACCTGTGTTGCATTTCAAAATAAACTGGTGTGTGCTCTGCCTGGATTTGAAATACTAACCAGTGAGCTTAGTGCCTTTTCACATTAAATTGGCCTGAAAGTGGTGGTGTAGGAATATGGAAGCATTTCAGTTCTGCTATGGATTCCAGCTCTTTCTTTGACAGTTTTAAAATGTATTTCTGCTAATCATAATGGTTCTGCACTTACAGGAAAAATAGATTATATTAAGAGGTTTCCAAAAAAAATCATTCTTCCTGCCAGTCTTCAAGCTTACCAAGCCCGTCTCTGACCTGGCTGCAGAGAGACAGGAGGGATTGATTCCCCGTGGAACTGACCAAAAAATCTAAGAAAGTATTCAGTAAAAGATTGCGAACCTTGTCTTAAAATTGTTTTAATCTAACTTTTCTTTTTTTTTTTTAATGTGGGTAGCTCTCTGGATGGGAATCGAACCCAGGCCGCAGCGCTGATAGCACCGGAGCCTTAAGCCAGTACACCACCAGAGAACTCCCTAATCTAACTTTTCTAATATAAGTTGAGGGGGAAATTACTATTGCCCAGCAATGTTCATCTTAATGTTCAAACAAATACCTGCTCAAGTGGTCAGGCACTTCCTCCTAAAAATGCCTCCACTTTCACAGTAAGTGTCGCCTAAATGCTGCCAAGTTCACAGGAAGTGTTGGAAAGGACACCTACAGGTTACTGTCAGCTGGGCCACTTCTGACCTGCTAGTTCTAGACTTCAGAATGTCTTCACCTCCGAATGAAATGGGTGATGTCTCTGTGTGCTGGCACTTTCTAGTTATGTCTCTGGGTGATCTCTGTCAGGTGCCTCCAGCAGTGACACGCCCCTGCCCGAGTCTACCAGGTCTTCCTCAGAGTGAACTGTCACCATTGTCCAAGTGTACGGTCTTTATTCCACCAGGGAACATTTTCTTCCTAAATGCTGTCTGGTCATGACCTATAATAGCCTTACTGTTGCCAGCACAGTGGTTAGAACCACCTCTCCTCATACAGAGCCTAATCTCTTCCAGAAATTTTATTTATGAAAAAAGAAAATAAAATTATTTCAACGGAAACTGTGTACCACATGGTAAAGTTAATAGTAGAGGCAACCTAGAAATGACCCCCTTTACAATCTTAGGGTAGTAATGGAAACCAGGGCTTTCTCATTTGTCCTTGCCCTATTTTATGGCTATTGTGTGTACTGTGTTAACGTAAGCCCCAGCCTGAGGAATTACCATTGGTATAATCAGGAGACCTCCTGTTACACACAGCATTTCCAAAATACTGGGGTGTTCTGTTCCCTTTTAACAAGAATGAAGACTAGCTTTGCAGTTGCTTGTATTATTTATAATTTTAAAAAATCAGCCTTGCAAATAGACTGGCTCATTGTCATATAGTTTAGTGGGGAAGAAACCGGTCTAAACAACTATTACCTAAAATAGCCATACCTATTAACATTCCCTGGCCTGCAACTGAGAACCAACTAGAAGAGGCCTGTGTGGTTTTTTGACCAACACTGGCTTTTACACATGTGAGGGACTATTTAATCTTTTTCTTCTTTCACATTAGAGAGAGATCCCCTTAGGGTAGATATTGCCAAAAATAATCTTTTTTTTTTTTTCACTAAAGGCAATTCATCTTGGAAGTCTCATTTGATAAGCAAAAATAAAATGTGTAAGAGTCTGTGTACGTAAGCACCAGGCACCCATTCCATATCTTTACGTTTGATGATTGTGTTCTGTGCCATTACCACAGCAGTGCTTTCGCGCCTGTCTGTGACCTTGGCGGATGTAATCCAGATACCTTTGCAGATTGCACCTAGTTAAAGCGAAAACACCATCTCTCCCTCCCGTATTGTTGTAGCCGGACCGTCCCACTTGGGGGCAGCACCTCGCAAGCCATCGGGGCTTTGGGAGCCAAAGGAGGTGACCATCGGCAAAGAGGTGAAAGGTGCACAAATGACAATTAGTCGGCTCTCTATTGTCCATATACAGCAAGCGCAGTCAGGTCTTAAAGCATATTCTGGAGAGGTACAGCAAATGATACTATTTTTTGAGCAAAGAAACCAACTTGCATGCATGCTTTGCAGCTCCACCTTTTCACTTCCCACTACAGAGCCCTCCCCAGCCTGGACTCTGCAGGCAGCTTGGTTTTGAAATGCTAAGGGCTTTTGGAACTGGTCAGAAAGCAGGTGTTAACGCTCCTGTGTGATGGAGAGCCTGCTTGTTAATCTTTGAAATGTTCAGGGAGGCCAGTTCCCACTCTTTTCTGTCTCTGGATATTTTTGGAGGGTGGCCTGGGCCATGAGAAAATGTCAGGCCACCTTATAAGGCCACGTCTGGCCCCGAGAATGCTTGTCTGCAGCATGTCCAGTACACTCTCCGGGTGTGAGTTAACTTGACTCTTGGACTGTGGGTTTTCTCACAGATTTAAAATGCTTCATGCCATGGATTATTCTCACTCTTTAACAGGCTTAGTCTCCGTCAAGAGAAAGCTGTTTAAATGACACCAATTTTGGACATACCTAATAGATGAGCAAGGGCATTTGTAAACCAAGTAATGTCCTCAACAGCCACACTGGTTGCGCTGGGGTCAATAGTAATAGTCTACCACAGGTGGTTTGTTTATAAGTCAGAGTGAACCACAGGACATCGTTCTGAGTGGTGATGGGAGTATGAGTATGTTAGGGAGGGGGTTCTGTGGTTCAAAAAGTTGACACAAGATTAAAGTTTACTGCTAAACTTTTTAGACCTTTTTTGTATATTGAGCAGTGTGTGAATGGTGCTAAAACATGATTTTCAAAAGTTATTTTTTACCTTTATCTTTGAAACATCTTCAGAGCTAAGGCTCCTTGTTGATTGCAGCGTTCCCCATCAGAGAATGTTAACCTATCCAGCAGAAAAATCAGGATGGGTGCTTCGCCTGGGATCTGGGAAGATTTTCCTTGTTTTTTGGTTCTTTAATAAACCACCATCATCACATGCGTAAATGAATTATTAGATTGAGAACCCAGGTGTCAGCAGCCCTAGATGGAGCCTACCATTTGCTGCTCTGGTCGATACAAAGTCTACCAGTGGATGGGAAGTTGTCTGTCTGTGACGACCCCGCTGGGACCAGCAGCCCCCGTGGGACCTCACACTCTTTATACCCGAAGCTGGGCTCAGTCCTGCCGCCTCTCCCGCTGTGCCTACGCCTGTTTCTGAACGCGGACTCACGCACACTGTCAGAGCCCGTCAGGCTGCTGTCCTTGAGGCTCGTGGTGTCAGGAGACCTTTTACGTTCCTGAATGTCACCTAGTGGTGCCTGCTTTGTCCTGGTGTGCCCTGCTATCTGGCAAAGCCTTCAAGTCCCCTTTGTTCCCGGTTGTGTCCACCCCTGTCAGCTTGCCACGTAGATCCTCATGAGCCGGAGAAGCCCACACTCGCACTGCGTGGAGGAAACCACGGCCCCGAGAGGGCACGTGACTTGCCCTGGCCACACAGTGGGACACGGCTGAGACTGGCTCCAGGGCTGTGCCTGCCCTCTTCTGCCCACCCCCACCCCCTGGCTTTGCTGAAGCTTCCACCTCTCACTCTGTTCCCCTTCTCCCCTGCCTGTGACCCCCCCAACCTTCCCTATCTTCCCCCTCCTGCCAGACCCCACTGTTCTCTCCCTTAACGCAAAACTCCACCCCCATCCGTCCCCCACCCCAGTGCATGCTCAGGACGAAACCCCACGCTGGGGTCAGTCCAGCTCTGCGCCTCTCACGTTGGGACTGCCTGCCCGGCACACTGTCCACGATTCCCTTTAAATTCCATCCTCCTGACCCTCTGACTCTCAGCCCAGGACAGCCGTCAGACAGCAATCCTTCAACTTATTGTCACCAAATTTATAAACTTGCCTATACCGGCTCACCTTTTTCTTGTCCTCTTGTCAGAATGGAAGGGATGACCCTCTAGCCAAAGCTAATCCCTCTCTTGTGTTCTAGATGTTTCCATCTCCCCCCAACCCCCAGGGACCCCACTCTAGCCATCCCATCCTCTCTGTACCTCCTCTTCACCAGCTCTTCCCATCGAGTACCTCCTTATCTTGGCCTGGACTCTGCGCACTTCACTGCTCCCACCTCCTCACCTGTTTCCTGGAGGAGTTGACTAAAAGCACTTTTCTATTTCTCACCTCCTACTCTCTCCCCATCTCACCACAGCCTGGCTCTTCCTATCATGCCACTGACTCGGCTCTGTTCAAGGTCACTAGTGACCTCTGTGTTATGAAGTCCAGCGCATGCTTTTTCGTCCTGGTCTTTTGGTTGAAATTGGGATACCGTCCTGCTGTATGTTAGAAATAATGGTATGGTTTGGGGGTGGAGTGTGCCAGCAATACCCAATCCTTGTCCAGAACTCTAATTTCTCCTCCATGCATCTCTAATGAGGGTGTATGCAAAGGATATAATAGGGAACCACCCAACAAGAAGTGTAATGGTGAACTGGGGCTGAAGCTCCAGGGGAGCGTTCTGATAAGCTGGGCAAAACATCATAGCACACTCCTGTTGGCTAACCTGTTAAGAGGCACTAGCTCAGATTCAAGAAAACTCAGGCCTTCTCAGCTCACATTCTACCCCTCCCCACCCCATTCTTCTCCATCCCAGCACTTAGGTCTCCCCACCACGATAGGAAGAACGGTTAACCCAACATACCACCACCTCCAGGGAAGAAGAACTCAAAGACCAAGTGTGTGTGCCGCCATGCCTGGCATCTGGCTGGCCGAGGCTGGTGGAGGCCTAGGTTGGGAGGGACAGGAAGGCATCCAGGGACAAAGAGAGCAGACCCTGCTTACTGCCTGCGGCGAGAAGATCCAGAAGACAGACTCGCACCTCTGTGCACTGACCTCAACATGCCCATTGGCCTCACCAGCAGATGCAGCTCCATCAGATCTCAAAACTGAGCATTTAGATCAGCATTCCTTATTTTTGGGGTCGATCCAAGATGTGCTGAAGGAACTTGGAATACTTCCCAGGAAGCCAACATCGTTCTTGAAAATGTTCTTTGCTCTGGACAAGGCTCTTCTGGGTTTCTCCTGCCTCCTTGACCAAAGTTTCTCAGTCTCCTCTCAAACATGAGTGCATCAAGAATCACCCAGGGTCCTTGACAAAGTCAGCTGTCTTGGCTCCCTTGGACCTACCTTATCTGAACCAGTGGAGATAGAGCAAGGGGGGCCATTTTTATACAAGCCTCATGGGTGGTTCTGGTGCAGAGCCTTATTCTGAAGAGAACACTCCCTTAAGGGATCCTGAGAGTTCTAGCCCAACTTCCAATTTCAAACCCAAGGTCCCTGACCAGCAGCCCCCAGAGCACATCCAGCCCTTGGACATGTTCAGCCCACCTTATATTTTTTAATTGAACCAGTTGCCAACACTTTAAAATTGAGTGATGTCATATAAACATCTAAGACGGTATAAAGAGGGGTGTCCAACATTTTGGCTTCCCTGGAAGAAGAAGAATTGTCTTGGGCCACACATAAAATACACTAATGATCGCTGAGGAGCTAATAAATAAATAAATAAAGGTCCATGCATAATCTTCGCAATGTTTTAAGAAACTTACAAATTTGTGTTGGGCCACATTCAAAGCCATCCCGGGCTGCATCTAAGAGATTTAAGAGAATCAGAAAACGAGGCAGCAGAGACCACATTCCCATATGTCAGGCATTGGTGAGAGCCAGAAAGGGCTGCCCCATTGGAGCAAGTACTAGGGATCGAGCTGAGGCGTCAGTGCCACCTGACCTGAGAGGCATCTGCAGCAGGAGCTGGAGAGGAGTGTGGCTGCCAAGGCTTCGAGTCTTCTCTCCAAGATGGCATCTGTTTCAGTGTTCTCCTGGGCATCCCCACCTGGGCATCCCAGAAGCACCTAAGCTCAACCAATCCAGAATGAAACTCATCGTCCCCTCCTCCCCCCGCACACGTCTCTTCCATGTCCCCCTCCCAGTCTTCCCACCTCACTGAATGGCACTCATCTACCAGTTGTTCAAGGCAAGAACCTGGGCGTCATCTTCCCTCTTCGGTTCCCTCACTGGCCCTCACTTAATTTTTAATCAGTTGGTAAATCCTGTTGATTCTATCTCCTGCAGATGGACCGAATCAATCCACGACCCTCCTCTCTTAGCCAGGCCACCACCATCTCAGCAGTGGCCTGCTGACCGGCTCTGGCCTTCCACGCCTGTTGTCTCCGCAAACCCATTCTCCATCCAGCGGCCAGATAGCCTTTTCCAATGCAGGTATCATCACCGTGTTGCCTGTTTAAGCCTTTAGTAACGCTCTGTTGCTTTGGGGATCCAGTCCACACCCCTAAACGTGACCTGGAAATCTCCTGGGACCTCTGTCTGCTCACGTCTCCAGCCGCTCCATGCCCCGTGTTTCATGAAAGCGTCCCAGGCCCTCGGGATACCTGGCTCTCACGTCCTCGCCTCTGATCTCCACGTTCCCTCTGCCCGGGAGACTCCCTCCCTCTCCACTTGGCTAATTCCCTCTCCTTTAGGCGTGGCTGTGGCCCCACCTGCAGGAGTATGAGCCAGAGGCCCCAGGGCTGGCTCTGGTGCTCTCCCTAGAGGCTGCAGAGTGCCAGGGCTGCCAGCAAAACCCCAGGAGACCCAGTTAAATTAGAATTTCAGATAGAATCTTTCATACAAGGATGTCTCGTGCAATATTTTTATTTGCCTCATCACTGTGGTGGTGCACAGGTTTCCCCATCATAGTCCGCACTGCCATCTTTGTCACCTGTTAGCCTGTCAAGCCTGAACTCCGGAAGGGTGGGGACCCCTCCAGGTAACATACCACTGTCTTCTCAGGGCCTAGCCTTCCACTGAGGTTTGGGAGACTGGCAGCAAACTCATAAACGAACGATTAACCAGGGTAATTTTGGATGTTGACACATTCCTTAAACTCTGCTGCTTGGCTCGTGTGCTCAGACATGGCCTCTCTGAGCAGAGTTCTTTATCTAGGTAGGTAGATCCAGGTCCCACGGGTCCCAAAGCCCACAGTGATCTCCTTCCACGCCTTCCTGTTCCCTGGAACAGACAACACAGGGACATTGGTGGGTGGCAGGGGGTCCATTTAGGATGTCATACGGGTACCACACCCAGACAAGTCGCCCAAAGGACACAGCTGCCGGCTCCTTAGAGACCTTTAATCCTCCCAGGAGGGGCTCTATGACAAGATCTTTGGGTGCCATGGGAGGTTCAGGTCCCAGGAGGGCTCCACCTCTCAGGTTCCAGGCCGCACCTTGCATGGTGCCTCCAGTCTGAGCACTGAGGGTCTGAGCTCAAGGCTGTCTCGAGGACTCACCCTTGTTCTCAGGCACCTCTTGTCGGCAAAGCTGCTGACAGCTGAGGGCCCAGTTCCACGGAATTCCCGCAGGCCCACTGGTTGCTTATCTGCAGCGGCCTAGGCCTAGAGCCCTCCCCACAGTGCCCGGGGTGTGCAAGTGTGTGCCAACAGGCCATGGGCACCTCTGACCACAGTATGCGCCCACATCTCTTGGATCATCCTGCCCCTTCTCCCCAGCATCTGGACAGCTAATCAAGCCCCAGCTCTCCCTGAAAGCTGTAGGCACCGATCACAGCCTGCCAGAGGCTTAGGGCCGCTTCGCTTCACATCCAACGTCAGGAAGACGCACTGCCCCACCTGCTCCATGGAGGACTGTCACTGAATACCACCCCCTGAACCTCCAGCCCACGTGGTACACTGGGGAACCATGACATATCGGAGCCAGAAGGAGCTTCAGGCTGACGTTGTTACCTCCAGTGCCCACGTATCCAGATTTGGAAGCTGATGCCAAGGACAGAAAGGGATGGACACAGCGGTCAGTGGCAGAGCGGGACCACTCCTCATTCCCCTAACCCGCTGCCCCCCACCACCAGCACAGGCCCTGCGGGGCGCTTGTGGGTGTACACTGAGGATTTCATGCTCCTCCTGGCCTGAGCTTCCGAGCAAGAAAGGCAGAGCCTCAGCGGCCCACACTGTGCTTTCAGGTGTAGATGCTCAAGGAGCTTGTAGAATTGAGAGAGGGGAACTCTACCAGGCCCTCAGGAGGGTGCCGGAGACACTGGCCAGGCCTGGAAACTTGGAGGATACAACCAGGGGTCTCTGTGCCAGGCAGCCCTGGCAAGGGCTGAGGGCAACAGGAGGGGTCTGTTGTGGGGTCCAAGTGGCCCCCTCTGGCCATGGAAGCCCGCGGTTGTAATAGCTCTGCTGGGGCCTCTGAGTGTTTGCCAGAGTTCCTACAGGCATTTGCCTGGGAATGGACGTCTGGGGGCTCCTTCCGGAAGCCCCAGCTCCTGGCATCAGCCCTTCACCCCCAGTCAGAGAAGCAGAGCCTGCAAATGTGGAATCCAGGGGCTGGAAGCCAGCCTCCCGTCAGGAGTCTCAGCGCCGAGCTGGTATATTTAGAAAAGTCAGGCTGCGGTTGCTCCCTGTTCCCTACGAAGTGTGAACTGCACCCATCACATGGGAATGTGATTCACTTCTCAGCACCCAGGCGGAGCGCTTCCCACCGCCTCCAGGCCACCTTCCCTCCCCACCCCGCTCAGCCCCCCGCACCCATGTCCTCACATCCTCCTGGGGAGCGGAAGGCTCTGGTGACACCCGGAAGGCGAGAAGGCGGAGAGCAGGTGAAAGGCCCCTCGGGGGGCAAGGCACCATGTCTCTTTTGCCTCTTTTGGCAGTGAGGCATTGCTCTTACTCAGCCTGCTCCCTTTCTTTCTGGAAATCTATGAGCTTTCTTCCTCACAGCCCCAGAGCCCTCATTCCCCAGTGGCCCCCACCCCGCTGCCCCCCCTCCCGGGGGTGTTTCGAAGCCCCCAGAAGCTTGCGGTCCGGTGGCGAGACCCTCGCGAAGCAAGTGCAGTAAGACAGAGGTTGCACTTTGGCCACCTGGGGGCTGAACATGGCATTTTCCCTCCCCCTAAAATGATAGTCTAACCTGTTTTGGTTACCAACATTTTTAAATTAAGAGAGTTCACATTTTAAAAACTTAATTTCCTGCTTCTCTTGAAAATAAGACCTGGGGAGTTCCCTGATGGTGTAGTGGCTTAAGGCTTCGGCGCTGGCGCTGTCAGCGCTGCGGCCTGGGTTCGATTCCCAGCCGGGGAACTACCCACATACTACAAAAAACTAAAATAAAATGAAATAAATAAAGTGATGACTTTAAAAAAGAAAAAAAAGAAAAAAGAAAATAAGACCTGGAGCTCTGGCAACCCTGCGCCCCTAGTCCTGCGGGACTATTGGGGTGCGGGGTGGAGACTGCCCCCCTTCCACGGGTGTGTTCTCAAGGGTGCCCCAGCAGGCCTTGCATTCATTTGTGCTCCCTGCCTGGGCGTGGGAAGGCTTGGGATGTATCATCGCACATGTTTAGTCTCCTATTCTAGCAGGTCTGTCTGTACCTGATTGTACCTGTATACCCTGCCACAGGACACAAAGATGTGATGATAGCGCTCTCGCCTCTTTTCATTTCTCAGACTCTGTGTCCTCAGTCTCCCCAATGTATCTGCTTTTCCCTCTGCACCCCTCTCTTGTGCCCAGCACCTACCTCCCCAACCCCTCTGCCTTGTTTCTTGGAGACAGAGCATCGCGGAGGTTTGGAGTCAGGACTGAGTCTGATTCTTGCTCCACAGTCTGCCCTCATCACTCCCCTGAGCCTCTTTTACGTAGAAGATAGGGCCAACATCACACCTGGTTTGCAGGGTCGCCGAGAGGATTCAATGAGCTGCTGCCCAGCTCATTAAACGGTCACAGGGTTCGGGGTGGTTTCAGTGTAGACCGGAGCAGAGGCTGTGGCCGCCTCTCCAGGCCCTGCCGGAACCTCAGCCACCTGCCCACCTCTTGGTCCCAGGAAACAGTCCAAGTGCACAGGCTGCTCTCCAAGGGGCCCAGAGGTGGCGCTGCCTCTGGCCCTTGAAGGCAAGAACTCCTTAAAATGATGAGTCATTTTTTCATAGTTGCTTATTGGGGTGGCATTGGTTAGTAAGATTATATAGGTTGTGAGTATACAATTCTATACTACATCATCTATGTGTCGCATTGTCCCAGAGTAAGCTCTCCTTCCATCACCATATATTTGCACCCCTCCCTCCCTCCTCTCCCACCCCTCCCCCCTAGCCCTCTGGTAACCACTAAACTGTTGCCTGTGTCTATGAGTTCTTGTTGGTTTGTTTGTCTGGTTCATTCGTTGCTTTTAATTGTACATCCCACATACAAGTAAAGTCATATGGTTCTTAACTTGTTCTGTCTGCCTTATTTTGATACGCATGATGATCTCCAGGTCCATCCATGTTGTTGCAAATGGCAATATTTCACCTTTTCTTACAGCTGAGTAATATTCCATTGTGTATATGTACCACAGCTTCTTTATCCAGTCATCTGTCGCAGGGACCTTTGGTTGTTTCCATGTTTTGGTCACTGTGAACAGCGCTGCAATGAACATTGGGGTACATAAGTCTTTGCGGACAAAGGTTTTCAAGTCTTTTGGGTAGATCCCCAGAAGGGGGATTGCTGGGTCA
>PVJL010013741.1:0-30930 GCA_004026885.1 Lyroderma lyra
ACTTCCTGCTGTCTGCACCTTGATCCGAAAGTGGCAGGGGAAAGGAGAGGTCGTGCAACCTGAAACATTTATTCTTTTGTGCCTGGTTAGCAACTGCTGCGAGAAAGGGAAGCATAGCTGCAGAGGAGGCTGATGCAGACAGCTGAGACGAAGCCTGTGGATTATCTGTGGATTTAGATGGTCCTGGCTCCCTCCTTAGCGTGGAGAATTAAGGGGCAGGAAGTGTTCTGTAAGTCAGGTTGCCCCTGATCTAGGATGTGAGGGGATTGTCTTCCCTGCTTGTCCCACCTTCTTTCTTCCAGATTCACTGGGTAGACCAGATGGCCTTTTCCCCTTGGAGCTGGTGGCAGATTTGCCCCAAGTCTTTTCATTAATTCAGGAGCACTTATTGAGCACTTGGCATATATAGCAGTGACCATTCCCTCAGAACTGGCTTTCTGGAGGGCTGTTGGTGAGAAATGAAGAAAAATTAAGCATAAGATTGTTACAGATTGTGTTGAGTTACATGGAAGAAAAACAGGGTGGAAAGAGTGTTAGTGGGGGGACCCGCTCTGCAAGGTGGCTGGGGAGGACCTCTGAAGATAAGACGTTTGAGACACACCCTGGGGTGTGAGGCATAACCAGCTTGGGGCAGCTGAGGAGGAAGCATCCCCGATGTCTGGAAGCAGGAAGGGCTGGTGGGCCCTTGGTCAGAAGGGAGGCGAGGGCAGCAGGGTCAGCTCGTGGGAGGGCTAGCCCCAGTGCCACTGCCCACTCCGGCTTCCTTTGTGGATGGTGTCCAGGCATGTGGGCACGTCTTCCTCGAAGCAGAGAAGAACGTTTCACCCTAACCTAGTGCCACAGACAGAGGGGGACCTTTGGCATGACCTACAGGCCTGGGGGGGTCCCAGGTGGCCTCCGGATTGGCTCTGGGGAACAGCCACAGTTGACGATAGTAGCGTCCCAGGGTTCAGGGCACGGTGGTGCTCCTCTACATCATGGGGGCCTTGTGAGTGTTGGGAAGGGCAGTTTCCCATCTGCCCTTGGCTGGAAAGGGCGTGCCTCCAACACCTGCTGTTTGGGCACTTTCTTCTTAAAGGACAGGAAGGATACTAGGTGGAGTGGATTAGGGCCCACCCTGATGACCTCACCTTAATTACCTCTTTAAAGACCTTGTCTTGAAATACAGTCACATTCTGAGGTACTGGAGTTAGGTCTTCAACATTTGAATTCTGGGAAGGGGGGGTGGGGCATTGCATAATTCACTCCCTAACACGAGGTCAGGCCCAGAGCTATGCTTTGTGCCTGGCTGGTGGCCTGAGTGGCAGCCCTGATGACATCTGAAGTGAGGATTGTGCTGTGGTTGCTCCCTCTTCCCATTCCTACCTGGAGCTGCTCCAGGGGGATCTGGGTACCAGGCTAGCCCCCCGTTTCTTCCATAAGCACATGCCCTGGGGTCACTGCTATTTGAGGGTCCTGTGTGACCCCAGGGACCCCTAGAACCAGGTCCTTAGGCAAAGTAGCCAGGCCCACTGTTAGGAGCCTAGGATGGATTTCCAAAAGCCACAGCATGAGCTGCAGTGAGAAGGGGCAGCCTCAGTTGTGCATCTCCTCCTAACAAAGGCTCTTGGGCCCTTTGGGATCCAGGACAGGGAACATCAGAGGGAACAGAGAGAGAGGCAGCTGCTCGACGCCGGCAGCCTGGGGTCAGAACTGTTTCCCTCCTACGTCAGCTGTGCCGGGGCTCTCGGAAACCCTGGGTGCATTTCTCTGACCTGACAGAGAAACAGCCTCTTCATGCGAAGAGATCCCAACATGATGCAATGGGTAGGGGTGTTGGGTGGGGCGATCAGTGGGGGTGTCCAGCCGCGTGATGGGTCCGGCCGCATGGTGTGTCCGATGGTGTGGTGTGTCCGATGATGTGGTATGTCTGGCTGCGATGTGTCCAGCGGTGTAATGTGTCTGGTGGCTTGGTGTGTCCGGCCGCATGGTGTATCCAGCTGTGTGAGCGAACACTTTCTTGCACCCTTGGCCAGGACACTTGGGGTAATGGTTCAAGGGTCTGGCTGTCACCCTTGAAGTCATGTAGACACCAAGACTTAGGCTGTTAGGTTTAGTGGGAATGTAGACCTCTGTCCTTACAGGTGAGCCACCTGAGGCCCAGAGCGAGAGAGACCCTCACTCAGGGTCTCAGTGATACTGGCAGGATGGGCCCAGACTTTTGTCTCCTGATGCCCATCTGAAGCCACCTGTGTGCCCCGATCCATCTGTCCCTGTCCGATGGCCCTTCTCTGCACATGGACATCCTCCAGCCTACCTAGCTTGTGAGAAACCTGACCCTGCCACCTTCGCAGGGCTTCTGTCGGGTCTCTTCCTCTTGATGGGAAAACCCCGGGGTAGATTATTTCCTGTGACCAGGTGTGCTTTGCTCCCTGCACATGGGGTGACCTGCTGTGGAAGGGATTGACCTCCACTGAAAAATGTGGCTGACTGCCAGGAAAATGGGAGTCACCCACCGGGCTTCCTGTGGTGGAAGACGTGCTGACCCAGACCCAGTTCTCAGAATTGGGGAGACTTTGTCTCCTCACCAGACCCCCCTGCAAAAGACTAGACCTCCACTTCACTGAATTCCGTGTTCCCCTGGCCCCGCCCCTCTCCCCACTGTACAGGGGTCTCTGTGCGTCTGTGTGTGTCACGGTTGAGGGAAGGCAGCAGGACCCTTTCTCTCCTCAGGGCCAGGGCCTGGGGCTTCCTTTGTAATCAGCGGGTGGCCCAGACTGTAGGAAAAGCCACTGCATGGTGCTGCCATCCTTGAAGTTCATCCTTCTTTGCGGATAGAGATAATTTGGGCTTTCCTTGTTGGTGAGATTTTGGGCTAAGCCTTTCATTTGAGTGCAGTGCACGTCTGCCCGAAGAAATTGTATGCATTTGGCCCCGCGTGGCAGAACACCCGCCCGCCTTGGTTTCAGCAGGTGGAAGCACACGTTTCTCCTTGCCGAATGGGAAGTACTGAGGGGGCACCCAGAGAGGATGTGGGCCTCGGTGACACTTTAGAAGTCAGCCCTCTCGGTCCCCCACGCGGCCTCCCTCTGCCTGCCACGTTGCTTGCCCATCCGCGGTCTCCTCTGTGTGGTCATGCCAGTTTCCCAGGCTGCTGTGAGGACCAGAGGGGACAACTCCGTGAGCACGTGGATGCGCTGAGGTGTCCAGGTGTGGTGCTATGTGGGAGGAGTGCTCCATCTCTGGTGATGTCCTGTTGCCCTGGAGGTGACAGGACGAGCCTTCTGAGCTCCCACTCCCAACCCACCCCCCTTTGGACTGTGCTGGCTTCTCTCCCTGGAACCGTGGTTTGCATGGAAGTATAGTCGGACCAGGCCAAGGGGCCAGGTGGTCAGTCTTTCCAGAATCTCAGGAGGAAGACTTGGAAACCACATAGTGAGGCATCTCCTCTTTTCATCAAAGGATGGGCCCGCAGGGAGTGCCTGGGCCAGCAAGCAGGCACAGCCTCCCTGCCCTCACCAGGGATGGCCCTTGGCTTTGGCCGGCCTCAGCTGGCTCCCGGCTCCTCCCCAGCTGAGTGGTCACCAGCTGTGAGGGGCCACGCGGGAGGGAAGACCAGTCCTCCCTCCGCTCCCCCCATGGCTGCTCTGGGCCGGCTTCTGCCACCCTAAGGGACGACCTGCACCGATGGGGTGCCCGTGGGTGACTTGGCTCTGACCCTTCGATGATTTTTAGTCACCGCGCAGCCTTTGGTGATGGCCTCCTTCCAGCCATGTCCAAGGATCCTGAAGTCACTGGCGCACAGCTGTGTTCCGTCGGCAGAGCGGGTAGACATTTTGGCCTGACTCTTAGCATTCCCAGCGAGCTTGCAAAGCAGGGACATCCGCTGGCGGAGCCTCAGGAGGCTACATCTGGCTGGTGCCCATGACAGGGGCTCGGGGTGGTGGGCTGCCCTTAGAGGTGCTGCCCCTGCTTGCCTGCCCTCCCTTCACAGGGATGGGTTGTAGGGGCCAGAAGCCAAGGTCAACAGTCTTCCCCAGCTCCTCTCCTCACATCATCAAGGCTGAGTCTTTTCTTACTGAATGAAAAGAGAAGAAGAAAAGAAAAAAAGCAAGGAATGAGGTTCAATTCAGGGTAGATTTAAGAAGACACGTTCCTAATGAAAAGAGTACCAGGGGCGAGCCTGGGAAGTGCACCTTCCTCCTGTGGGCCTGCAGGGCGAGAAGCCCGCAGACTGTCCACCAGGCTGTCTGCCTGGCATCCGGGCCCATGTCCCCTGCCCTCCTCGGCCCTACGGGGAGCACCCACGACCAGAACCCCCACTCCAAGAGGGTCCGGAAGTGCTCACGTGTTCTCACATGCCTCTCCTTTCTGCTGTGCCGTCCTCCCGCTTCCGGCCGCTCCGGGCCCACGGCTGGCTGGGAGAGGCCGCATCTCCCTGCGCAGACGCAAGCCCTCCAGACCAGCAGTGCTGCCTGCAGGCGTTCTAATTCAGCTCTTGTAGGTGCATCTGCTGTCTTATTTTCTTGAATGATTTTTTTCCATTTGGAGCAGCAAAACATAGCAGCTTCTGGCACCCATCGAAATTGCTGCAGGATGTCTTCCTGGAGACACCCCTCTCCCCCACGCAACTTCCGTAAGGGGGGGAAGGGGGAGAGGGAGACCCTCTGCCTCACTCGCCTCTTCCCTCCCCCACCCACACACTCCGAGTCCACGGCCTGGGCTCAGGGAGGCAGGAGTCAGCGGGGGGATCTGGTGTAGCTGCTCTTGCCTTAGCATCGTGCTGTTGGTGGGTGTCTTGGTCAGCTCAGGCTGCTGTGACTAACACACCACGGGCTGGCAGGCTTAGACACTGGGACTTCTCACAGTTCTGGAGGCTGGGCAGTCCCAGATCAAGGTGCCTGCAGATCTGCACATTCAGGGTTTGGTGAGGGCCTGGCCCGCTGGCTGGTGTGCTTGTGGAGATCTCTCTCTCTCTCTCTCTCTCTCTCTCTCTCTCTCTCTTTCTCTCTCTTTCTCTCTCTTTCTCTCTCTTATAAAGGTGCTAATCACATGAGCTCATCAAAACTTACTGATTATTTCCTAATGCCATCACATTGGGGGGTTAGGACTTCAACATATGAATTTGGGGGATACACACATTTGGTCCATAGTGGTGGGGATGTCCCCACTATGTCCTCTGCCCTTCCCATTACTGGGACAGGGTCCTTAGAACACAGGGAGGGAGTTTCTGGGTGTGGGGTGACAGGATGGGCAATCCCATGTCTCCAGCCTGTTGTAACCAGAAGGAGGGGTGTGGGGCCTGAGAATGGGGGCCTCGCTTCACTGCCCATCTTGGCCATTCCCTCTCTATGAGACCTTGGTGTGGTTTGGGTAGGGGGGCGTCCTTCACCTCCCGGTCTTTGCGCATCTAATTGGGTGTTTCAGTGATCACTGTGACTCTCCCCGTATTACAGTTTATGGGTGTTGTGATCCAGAAGCCTGAGCCTCAGGCCTCCTGGCTGCAAATCGGGGTGGGTGGGCAGAGCTGGTGGGGGGCAGCAACCTGGGGGGAAGCAGGGGTCACACCTCCCTGGTGACTCCCACTGACCTGGCAAACCCCAGGGCTCAGGGTCAGCAAGGAAGCCCCGCCCCACCCGAGCTAGCAGGGGTGCAGGAGTGAGAACGCACACACTTATCTGTTGCGAGATGGTGCACCTCCCACTTCTAACGCCCTCGCTCGCGATCAGACTTTGAATTCCTGAAAGCATACTTGAACGCCCCGCTTCCTCTCGGCCTTTGGAAGGGCTCCCCAGCCTTGCTTTACCGCCGCCAAAACAGTCCTTTCAAGTCCATCCATTCTGATTTTCCTTCCCTGCTTCCAGGTAGGCAAGTGGCCAAGCTATCAGAGCTTCTGGAATGTGTGTGGGCTTGGCTGGGCCTGCTCCCCCCTTCCTGCTGTGGCCCCAGGATGGGGTCCATGGGGTGCCCCTGGGTGGGGCGGGACCCCAGGGGAGGGTGTGCACCGGCCCCTTCCCGCCCTCTGACCCGCCTGTTGTGTGTTCTCCACAGCCTGCGATTGCCATCCCGTGGGCGCTGCTGGCAAAACCTGCAACCAAACCACCGGCCAGTGTCCCTGCAAGGACGGCGTGACCGGCATCACGTGCAACCGCTGCGCCAAAGGCTACCAGCAGAGCCGCTCCCCCATCGCCCCCTGCATAAGTACGCGCCAGGCGCCCTCTTCCTCAAGGCTCTGGCTTGGGCGTGGGGGTTGGGGGTCCCCTGTCCCGAGGCTGGTCGCTGATGTCCAGTGGGTGTAGAGCTCACTGGTGCTGATGTGTGCTCTGTGGGGCCCCACGTGAGACCCCCCCACACCTGTGGGGTTCTTGCAGAAGCAGCTGAAGCAAGCCCCACCCCACACAGCGCAGGTCCTGTTTCCGTGTGTCACCTTGACCCTGGACTGGGGGTGGGTCTGTACCAGGGGCCAGCACTGCTGCTGTGGGAATTCCAACACACCCTGCCCCTGGCAGCCTAGAACAGACAGAGGTGATGCCACAGGCCTCTGAGGGAGGCTGGGCAGGGCTCCCACGGCCCTTATGAAGGATGGGAGCCCCCGTGGGGGTCTTGGAGGCCCCGTCAGGCCAGCTATCACCACCCCTTTAGTGGCTGGAACTTGGGGAGCTGAGGGAGCGGGGCTCATGGGTCACTCAGGGCCAGGCCTAAGGCACTGGGGTTGGGCAGCCCATCCATGGGCGTGCAGGATTAGGCTAGCCCGTCCCCATGGTCCCTATGGAATGTTTCTGCAGGGACCTAGGCGCTCATGAGGGCTAAGAGAAGGCCTGCTACAAGGTCCAGTTTCTTAATGAGCTGCTGCCTATTGGTGGTTGTTGCTGATAAAGTCCCCGGAGAGCAAGAGTTGTCCCCAACTGGTCGGCTGGATCTTCTGCCCACTCCTTTCTAGATAGGCCGAGGAAGGCTCCAGTTCCAGCTGATCTAGAGTCAGGGGGTCCAAGGTCCAAGGGAGGTCTTACCCCAAACAGTCAGATGGTGACCAGCTTGTGTAGGGCTCTGTGACCCCGTTCATGGGGTCACTCAGCAGGGCAGGTGAGGCCCTGGCCCTCAGGGACTTTCAGTCTGGGGACTGGCTTCATTCAGGAAGCGGATGCTGGAGCTGTGGTGTCTGGCCTTTCCTGGGGACTGGCCGCACCCCCCACCCCCTGTTCAGAGCACAGGGGCAGAGCCCGGAGCTAGTGGGAGTTCATTGCCATTCTAGGTAGAAGAGGAGTGACCCAATAAAGCGCTTCTACTGGGCCCCTCGGTCTGTGGTGGTCAGTCCGTTGTTTCCACTGAGACCGTGCCTGAGCTGGTGACATGTGCCCCTGAGAGCCGGGGCCAGGGTGCAGACCCCTCTCTGCATGTGGGAGACACCTCCCAGCCCCCTCACGTGCCACCCCTGCCACAGGCACCTTCTCCACCAATGGGTCAAGGTCAGAGGGGAGCAGGGCCCAGGCGGCCACAGCGGGTGAGCCGGGCGGCCTGGGGAGGAGACGCAGAGACAGCAGAACCCGGGACGTGCGCCCGGCAGTCCCCCACGCGGGGGCGAGGCCGGCGCTCGGTGCTGTCTGTCCCTTTTGTCTTCTCCCTACTGCTGTCCCCTCCTCAACAACCAGGAGCAAGACATCCCTGCCAGGTGGAGGGACAGCACGCACAGGGGAACGAGGCAGGGGGCCCGGCCCGGCTCCCTCCCCCTCCCTGGGGGTGCGGGCAGGAAGGCTGGGGTGCGGGCAGGAAGGCTGGGGGTGGCGTCTGGGCTGTGCTCATTCTTTTCTGAGGTTCCAGAGGGACATCGTCTTACCTTGCTCTCTCTTCCTCCCATCCTGAACCTCACAGAAATCCCCGTGGCTCCGCCGACCACTGCAGCCAGCAGCGTGGAAGAGCCTGAAGGTAGGCTTTGGGGTGGGCTGGGGAGGCGTGGGACAGGGAGGGTAATTAGGGGGACCCACATCCTCTGGGCCACCACTGGGTGCTGCTCGGTGTGAGTGGGACCCCTGGGCTGGACTATGGAGGACGGCGCCACAGAGCATTTTCCCGTGATATCCCCTCCAAGAATAAAAGAGAGGGGACTTACTGGTACCTGGGGGCTAGCCTCTCTCCCAGGCCTGCAACCCTCAGAGCTGCACCCCTCCTCTTCGTCCACCAAGGGTAAGAAGCTGCCTGCCAGCCCCATACCCTCCCAGTGGGGGGTGGGGTGTACCGTCTTTCTAGGGCTGTGGAGGAAGGAGGAGACCGGTGACAGGGGTGCAAAGGCATCCTTGAGCACAGAACAGGGGTCCACAAACAGAAATCAGGGTGAGGGTGGCCGTGAACTCGGATGGGAAGAGAATCACACCTGACGGTCCCTCGCCGCTCCCTGACATGGAGTATGTCCTCCGTTGCAAAGGTGGGTCACAGACCACAGCAGGGCCAGCACAGCGGTGACCTGGCCATCAGCAGAAATCACAGCTATTTGCACATGCCTGGAGAGTCGGTGCAGATAACGTGAAATATTGTGCATGCTTGCTGTTGCTTCGATGGTCACCAGGCCCACTGCGAGACCCTGATTTATAGTCACTGAGAAAGAAGCACGTACATGACATAGCTGTCCCATAAACCTCATCTGGGTGTTTGAAAATATTTGGATAAGTGTATGTCAGTATTATTAGTTTCTTTGGGGGTCCTATGTATTTTATTTTTGTCTTTGAAGATATTACTGGGAGAAAGGGTCCCTGGGTGTCACTGGTCCTTGGCACAAGAAAGGTGACACGGGGCTCAGAGCCTGGCTGGCTGGGGCACCGCTCAGAGAGTGAGCCAGGCCTGTGCCCGGGGCCCTGCTCCTGGGGTCACACAGGGCTTTTGTGTACTGGCACTTGGAGTAGAAGTGGGGGTGGGGGCCAGAAAGAGTGACAGTGGCGTCCCTCGTGGACATCAGTGCCAGTTCTGCGGGCCTCTCTTCTCCTCTTCGGGTGAGATTGTAAGGTGGTATGAGGGAGGCTTGCATACCCCTGCCATCGCCTGAATATTTTACAATAAAGACTGAATGTTTTGAGGATTGGTAGTGCACTGGGAATGGGAGAGAAAACAGATCCTAAACTTGCATATCTGCACAGTCAACAAACAGCCGTCAAATACGAGAGGACAGGAAAGCATTTCCGGGTGGGCCGAGGCCACACTGGGGAAACCAAAGCTATTTTGGTCCTGGGTGCTTGGGTAGAGTCTTTAGTCACCTTTGGTTTAGCTGCAGGGGACACTTACAGGAGAAACAGTGACGAGGAGGGGCTGGGGGAAGCAGCAGGAGGGGTACCTGGGAGAGAGGATGACGGAAGCCAACATGGGGGCTGGGGGAGGGCTTTCTGTAAAAACGGAATTCCAGGGAACACCCCCAGTGAGCTCAGCTCCAGGGCGGGGCAGTTTGGAAGTGTGAGGACACTTTCATTTAGTGGAGTCTTGGCTCTTTCTTCCTTGATGTGACATCACCTCACATCAGAACTCAGCTGGACAAGGTCATTCAAGGTGAAGGTAGGTAGATCATCATCATCATCATCATCATCATCATCCTCTCTCTCTCCTTGCCTCTCTCCCTCTCTCTCTCCTTCTCTCTCTGTCTCCCATTTTTCTAGTCCTTCTTTGACTGTAGGTTTCTTGCAGTGGTTTGGGGCTTTTTTCTCTTCAAATCAGAAATGGGAAAATGGAAAAAAAAGAGAGGGGAAAGGAGGAACAGCACGTGAGATTGCTGTACCGGCCATGGGAAGCTGGTGCAAAGCACACGCCAGTCTCTGTTCGGCCAGACACAGGACTCCTGAGCAAGTGCTTACAAACAAGTGAGCATCTGCTTTGCAAAGTCTTCCTTGGCTGTGGTTGGTTAGTTAAGTAACTTTTCTGACTCCTTTTGGCTTTGTTACTGTTTATTTCCTTTCTTCCTTCACCTTTAAAAACATGATTCAAATGGAAGCAAAGCAGTAAATAAACGCCCTTATGAAGCGCTGTGCTCATGGAGGGGCTGGGCGAGCAGGTGAGATGCTTGGAGCTCTGGCCAGACTCCTCTGGACCTGCTCTGGTGGTCTGTGGAGGCCCAGGACCTCTGATGCTCACACCAGAGAGCTCGGGCTGTGCCACCCTAGAGAGGCCAGGCCCGCCTTGTCTCGGCAGGCAGGACGATGTGGCAGGAGGCCAGGGGGCCCCCTGGGAAGCCCGGCCTGGGAGCTTGGCTCTTCCAAGCCTGTCGATTCTTGCAGTGTTTGAATAGGGGAGGCCTCCGTGCCAGGCAGCCTGAGAAAAGCTTATTTACTTTTGCCTGCGTAACGGAGGAGAGAATTAATAAACCGAGAATTTGTCTTGAAAGCTGATGGACATAACCTCACCCTGAACCCATCCCCCTGCAAGGCCAGCTCACCCAGAGAATGCTATCCACCTGCTGTCTGAGCTGGCGGGGACCCCGTCATGGGCTGGGGAGGTGAGGAACGCCATGCCCGTGGGAGGTCTGGGGCCGGGGGCCCAGGAGGGGACATAGGGACCACCCACTCAAAACCCACTGACTTCGGGCTGTGGAGCCCTCCACCCCCAGGGCTCAAAGAGGGGCCCCTGCTCTCCCTTGGCCTCCATCCGCTCTGTGGTGGTTGTTGATCTGCATGTTGTTTGGGTTTGTGGAGGCCACTTGGGAGGATCCCTGGGTGGGAGCCAGGCGATGTGGGGCTGATTCTCCAGCGGCCCTGCGGCCTTGGACTTGCAAAGACTTCTCCTTTCTGCCTCCCTTGAAGAATGAAGGTGTGGGACCCGTGGTCTGGGGGTGGGGTGGGGGGCTCCCCCAACTGCTTCTTGTGGTGGGAATGACCTCCTGATGGGCTTTCTTCCTGTTTGGAAATGCCTGCTCCCTCTCCTTTGCCTCTGATGGTCAGCTCCTTCCACAGTCCCTTGCAGAGGTCCCCATGGGCAGAGGCTCTGGTTACATAGTAAACACCTGGTTGAGGTGGGGCCTGATTTCTACTGCTTGCCATTCCCTCATGCCAGTTTGAGGCCAACTCCCACCTCCCCCTGAAGGTGGGACTGGGAAAAGGTGTATACACTGGCTCTCAGAGCCCCCGGGAGCGGGCCCGGCCCAGCACTGCCTGTAGGGCTCCCTCGGTGATGGGGTGTTGGTACAGGAACGTGTTAATAGAAGTCCAGAAGGAGGAAGGAGGAAGTCCAGCACGGCGACAGGTGGTTGGTCTTTCACAGGCCTCCTGGGTGTGAAGGGCATGGCTTGAGTGGAAGTTGGACTCAGGATGGAGGTCAAGAGCAAGGTAAAGACCCTCCCCACAGGGTCTCGGTCCTCTCTCCAGCCCTGCCTTCCCATGGGCCCCTCCATGGTGCCTTCTGCCAGCTGTTTCAGTGACCCCAGGCTGAGGGTGGGGGTGACCTTAGTGACGTCGTGCCTGGCGGCCTCTCGGAGTCTCCATTTTTTCTTTTCATGGAAGAAAATTGAGTTGCTATAGACCAGCAACCTGAATAAGCCTGGCTTATTCTCATTTTAGACTTCACTTTTCCAAGATAGAAAATAAGTGTGGGAAACGAGCTCGTAAGACTCAAAAGCATTTTGGCCTGGGGGTGGGGGCCAAAGGGGTAGGGGCAGGGGCAGGACACTGAACGGGAACCTGAGGCCTGAGTGCTGCCTCATCGTGTTTTCTCCTCTGTGAAACAGGGTGACGATAACTGTGCCTTGTAGGGTGCTGCAGGGACTAAAGCCTTGGAGTAAAGTCCTTGATTCAGTGGTGGGCTCATCGTGAGTGCTCAGTAACAGCCAGTGAAACAAGTTGTAAACTACAAACACCACAGTGCACTGAGGGCGAGGTGAGGTCTGTCAGCTCCTCGTCGGAACGTGGGCTTTGCAGTGAGAGGTATCGGCCTGAGCACAAGTGTGGCGATTCAGGAGATGCAACGCTCTTGAGGAAACCTTGGGAGGGAGCAGGTGGGACTGCTCAAGGCCAGGGCCGGTGAGGGAGCTGCTAGTGGCCTCCTCACAGCCTTCCCAGTAGCAATGTTAGACCCTGAGTCCAACAGAGACCTGAGGACTGGAAATCGATTAAACGTCAAGTGCTTGATCTCCCAAAAGCCGGAAGGTGGAAACAGCTCAAATATCCATCAGTGAAAGAGTGTATAAACACAATGTGGCATGTCCATGCAATGGAATATTACTCAGCCATAAAAAGGAATGAAGTCCTGACATGCTGCAACATGGATGAACCTTGGAGACATCATGCTAAGTGAAGGAAGCCAGACACAAAAGGCCACACGTTAGGTGAGATGCCCAGAAGTAGCATATCCAGAGACAGAAATTAAGTGAGTGGATGCCAGCGGCTGGGAGGAGGGACGGAGAGGGAGTGGTGGTGGGTTACCCACTGAATATACTTAATGCCACTGAAAAGAGCTAAAGTGTTCAACTTTCTGTTGTGTGCATGTTAACCACAATTTAACAAACAATTAAAAAAAAATTAAAAAGAAACAGGTAAGTGCTTCAAGTCCAAGGCCAAGGGTGGAGTGGATCTGGCTTGTCAGGTTGGGGTGAGTGGAGAGCAGGGGCAATGGGGACATAGGCAGCAGTGCCTTCCTGTCCCCCTGCCCACTGGGAGACTTTCGAGGACAAGGGGTGTCTCTTAGCACCTTCCCACCCTGTGTCCAGGCAGGAATAGCCCAGCCAATATAAGAAATGGCAGGCGTCCTCTGTCACCTTCCAGACGTACAGCAAGCAGCCAGATGGGCTCATGTTAAGTAGAACAGGTCTGGTCACACAGCCTGCAGCCTTGTTCTCCTTTTGGAGTCATCTGAGTCCCAGGGAAGGGAGCCTTCGGGACTTTTGGCAAAGGCAAGAAGGACCTGTGGGTCCATAGGGGGGACAGCAGGCTGGAGCTAGGGTCACTGACCATGCAGACAGCCCCTGCTGAGGATAAGAAGGAGGTCTGTTAATTGAGGGAGGCCCTGGTTTCCAAAGGGTAGCATGAGACAGGATTGTAAGCTGTGTAGGATCAGCTGTGTAGGAAACGACCATCAGATAATTACTATCCTGAGAAGAGATCGGACCGGACCTGTGGTAAAACAGAAGTAGATTCTGGCTAGTGAAGGACGAGATGACGTTTATGTCATGCTCAGTCTGTGGTAGGCACGTGGCTGAGGTATGAACCATTTAATGATCTCTTCCACCCATATGGGGTAGGTATTGTTATTATCCCCATTTTACATAAGGGGAAACTGAGGCACAGAGAGCTTAGTGAGCACGGATAAGCAGCTGAGTTCTCCTGGCCTTGGAGTCTTTGAGTGGCTTTGACCTCCGTGTCATTCTGCTGCTCAGTAGTTAGGCTGGTTGGTCACTTTGGGGTAGATTTTTTTATATTCCTGACTGTGAAAACATCCTACCAAGAGGGAAGCCACGCTCACATGTCCACAGGGAACCTGAAACCAAGGGAGAGGCGGAGGGGCCGCCAGTTCAAAGCCACTGTCTTCTGCAGGTGCCAGTTAAACAGTGGCCCTTGGGGCTGTGACTGGTTGGTGTGTAGGGCTGGCCTGGGCCTGGGAGAACCAGCTAGCAAGCGCTGTTCCTTTGGTCACAAGGTGGCCCGAGTGACCCAGGGCAGACAAATCAGCTTGTGTCAGAATACAGGGGAGGCAGGGAAGGGCTTTAGTGTCTTCCTCACCCATGGGATGGCCCTTGCATCACAAAAAACATAGCTGCAGAGAACCAACTGAAGATTAGTACCACTGTTAAGAGAATTCTGCGGAGAGGCCATTACAAAATTACCACATAAAGGTCAGTGATTTTTTTTAAACGTATCAGCAATAACTAGTTAACAAAACAGCATCCTAGGAAGTAAAAAGCATGTGCTGGGACGTCTGGCCTATATAGTAAGTGCTCAGTGAATGCACATTATTTTATGACAATGGAAACAAAATTTCAATTAGAATAGCAATGAAAGTACAGAATACATATTTTCGAAAGAAGGATAAGACTCCTTGGGGACACTAAAAAAGACTTTACTGTGTTCTGGGAGGGCAAGACGCAAAATTGTAAAATGTTAATTCTCCCTGAAATAATCTATAAGTTTAGTGTAATTCTAGTCAAAATCCCAGTTGGATAGAACTTGATTCCTTGAGTTCAGCTAGAAAAATAAATGAGTGAGAATAGCTCATAATATTTTAAAAACAAGAGTAATGAAAGGTGACTTGCTCTACCAGATTTTAAAAATATCATAAACAGTATATTTAAATTACTGTGCCACTGACATAGTGTGACACTGGGAATAGAGAAATCATGAAAGTGGAGTAGAAAGACCAAAAACATTTAAATATAAACATAAGAACTTAGTATATGGTAAAGCTGTGATTATAAATCAGTGAAGAAAAAGATGAGTCAGTCAGTAAATGGTGCTGGGAAAACTAGCTATTTATTTTAGAATAATAACATTATGTTTCTACTTTATGCTGCCAACTAACAAATCCCAGTGGATCAAATATTTATATGTATTTTAATGAATCCTTAAAAGTTCTAGAATAAAACATATCTGGGGGTGAGAGAGGCTTTCTAGATATGATACAAAAGTCAGAAATCATAAAGGGGAAGATTTTAAGTAGATAAAAATAGAAAACTTCTGTACTTCAAAAATCTCTATAAGCAACATAAAAGGCAAACTAAAAGCTAAGTGAAGTATTTGTGACATGAATGACCAAAGATTACTACCCTCAATAAATAAAGAGCTTTTACAATTCAATAAGAGATCCCAATATAAAATTGGGCTGAGAAAATGAACTAGAAGTTTAGAGAATTTGTACAGATGGCAATAAGCATCTGAAGTATTACGGTCACTAGTAATAAAGAAATAATATTAGCAAGAATACCATTTTTAAAAGCATATTCAGTTGATACCATTTAGAAAACAAAAGTAATCCCCAGTGTTGAAATGGTTGCGGAAATAGGCATGTGCTACTCTGGTGATGGAGGGGTACCTTGATATAACTTTCATGAAGGGTAATCTGGCATCCTGGATCACGATGTATCTTTTACCTCATCTTTTCAATTCTAGGGATTTAGGCTAAGGAAATAGTCATGTGTGCCAAGGTTTAGTTACAAGTTTGCTTATTGCAGTATTATTTATAATAACAAGGAAACAACTAAATGCCTTTTCAGTAGAGTTTTAGTTACTCAATTATGGGATATCCGTATAAATATGTTGAGGGGGATATTTAAATATGAAATGGAAAGATACAATATATTGCTGAAGCAGATTGCACAACGATTACCCATGAGGGTCAACTTGGATTGGTAAAACGATTGGTTTACAAAGCATTTATCAAATAAATTATTTCATTGTGCTCATATATTTCTATGGTTCTTGGTCAGGGGCTATTTTGTCCCTCAGGGACACTTGGCTCTTTCTGGGGACATTTTTGATTGTCACAGTTGGGGGAAGGTGCTACTGGTATCCAGTGGGTAGAGGCCAGGGATGCTGCTAAACACCCTACAACGCACAGGACCACCCACCCACCCCCCAACAGAGAAACACCCGGCCCCAAATGCTCATTGCGCTGAGGTTGAGAAACCCCTGTCTACAGGATAAAATCCATGTGTTCTCTCCAGAGGTGTTAAGGAGAGACGCTGCTGTCTTCCCAGACAACCAGCTCATTTGTTAGCTACACGTCATATTGCAGTGGATGCGGCTGAGGGTTTAGAACCTGTTTTCTCAGGTCAGCAAGCATTTTCTGTGGAAGCCTAGGAAATGCTGGGTTCACATAAGGAATGTTTGCCCGGTCCTATTTCCATGGTAAATGTAGCCCAGCCTAACATGAAGTTTATCCCGCGTTCTGAGTTTCACTATAAATTACTACATTTCGAACGAATGTAACGAATTGTGAGACGTTTGATTATCAGAACTCTCGGAGACAGGGAGAGAATCGAGCTGTGCACACTCGTGCCTGCCTCCTAGGCTCCACAGTGGACATTTTGCCCCATTTGCTTCAACAGTTTTCTTTTTGCTAAAATAATTTTACAGAAAGGCTTAGATATTATGACAGTTCACCCCTAACTATTTCAGAATGCCATCTCTGGAAAAATAGCATTCTCCTACCTCTCCTCCGTAGCATTATTACATCTGACAAAACGAACCGTTCTTCGATACCATCTGATAACCGGTGCATCGTCAGCCTTTCTCCGTTATCCCCCAAGTGTCTCTCGTAGCTGGTTTGCTCAGTGGTTTAATTACTAAAGCATCATGCACTAATGCACTTTACAAAGCATTACGTTCCGAAGTGCATCCGGGTCCCCAGGATCGGCTGCTGTGGAGGAGCTGGTGCACACGGAGTGGTGTGTCAGTGAAAATTGCTACCCACGTGTCCATGTCGTCGTCCTTAATCTCATGCCCTTAAAGACGAGGCAGCGCCGTGTGCCAAGTTCAGCCTGAACTTCAGCCCACCCCACCGTGGCTTTAGGGGTGGCAGCTCTTGAGCTTCCTTTAGGGGACTGTCCCCGGCGAAGGGTCCCCTCCACGGCAGAGGGGACAAGAGAGTGAGACACCATTCCCCACGGTGGGAGCAGGGTGTGGAAGCTGAAGTACACTGGGCAGGGACTGAGGTGCCCCTCAAGGGTCTGAAACAGGGTTTCTCTATGTCAGCTCTGCTACCGGTGGCTGGGGAGTCCTTAGATGGGGCGGGGGACCGTGCTGTGCCTTTGGAATGTTGCCCAGCATCCCCGGCCTCTGCCCTCCAGATGACTCTTGTGATAATCGCACGTCCCTTGGGGACAAAACGGCCTCTGGGGGAGAAGAAGCACTGGGTCAGACTCGGACTTCCTGGCGTCGGCCCAGTTCCCCAGGACGCTCCAGAGCCAGAGATGAGCCCAGGGAGCGCGGGATCTGGGAGTGGGACCTGCTACCACTCCCCTCGGGCTGGGGACGTGACTGATCCCACACGTGTTGGGTGGCAATGAATGGAGTTGCCACTTCCCTTGACTAGTGGGGACCCACAAAAACGGCAGATGCTCATGGTGCACTCCTGTCTCCTCTGCCAGGCAGCCTGGCTCTGTCCTTCGCCCCCTCCGTCTCTCTCGTCCACCCCTCTCCACCGCCTTCCTCCTCCCGCTCTCCCTCCTCCCCCTCCACTTCTCTTTTCCCTTTGGGGCCACACAAAGGGCCCAGGGCAAAGGTCAGGAGGGGGGTGAGTGGGGCTGGGAGCTCACGCTGATGCTCCCACCGCTGCTGGGGGCCTCAGTCACCCCAGGGAGCACAAAGGAAGCCATTTGCATTGCGGGTTTCAGGCCCCCCATTGTTCCCCCGCGGAGGAGCTTGTGGGGGGGGGGCGGTGGAGCTGCCACCAGCCCCCGCCAGGATAAAGGGGATGAGCTGGGGTCCGGAGGAGCCAGGATCCTTAGTCCTTCTCAGGAGCTCTTCCCAAGGGGGACGGCTCTTGGGAATGGGACGAGTGACAGGTGTCAGGGACAGAGAGAGGACTGGAAGGCTCAGGGCCCGCCCCCGTGTCATACGGATGTCACAGGGTCCTTGGTGGCGGAGGCGGTGTGTGCGGGGGGATAGTGTTTGCAGGGTGTAGCACTTGAGGCGGTGGGGTAAGGGTACAGAGACGTGCCCCCCACCCAGGGTGGCCCTTGCCCAGAGCTGTGCCTGTCACCTCCCTTGGGGATTCCTGTTGAGGTCCCTGGCTGGGCACTGGTGGGCGGGCATGCACAGTAGCTGGGCTGTGCCAGGCAGGCACCCTGGCCCGGGGCCCCCAGAGCCCCGCCAGTCCTCTCTCCCATCGGATTGTTGTCAGGCTCTGCTGGGGGAGAACCTCAACAGCCACCGAGCCGGAGCAAATCAAGTCCCCACCCCCACTGGCCCACAGGTAGGGGCCGGGCAGCACTCATCGTGGTCCCCGCCATTTCTTAACTCCCTGTCAGACTTCCAACACGGTGGTCCGCTCGGGCTGCCGTAGCACACCACCAGAGACCCGGGGGGCTAAACAACAGAGATCTGTTTGCTCTCGGTTTTGGAGGAAGTCATAGATCAGGGTGCCAGCCCCTTCTCATCGGGGCCCTAAATCCGTCCTGCTGGCTCTGCCCCACGGCCTCCTCTAACCTGCTGACCTCCCGAAGGGCCCCCTCTGAATGCCATCACGCGGGGGCTTCGGGGTGCAGTGTAGGCATTTTGGTGGGGTGCAGTTCGGTCCACACCAACTCATAATAACAGCAACCTTAAATATAATCATTTACTTAAGAGCATGGATTTCGGGTACTTCGTGACCCTCTGCTCCCCAATTAAAGTGTCCTACAGGCCACTTCTTAGTTTTGGGCTGAGTCTTCTCACGGAAACGAGGGAGTTGGGCTAGAGGATTGTGTGTCCTGCTCCCAAATTGCAAGTCCCCGTATCCCAGCTGGCGGAGAGGCCGATCGTGGTCACAGGGCTGGTGGCTGCAGAGCCCTTGACTTAGGGGCTCTCCCAAGGCTGTGTTGAGGGGACCCCAGGGGATTTGGACCAGGAAGTGCACCCAGACCTGGGGAGGGAAGGCGAGGAGAATGGACTGGGAGCCTCGTCTGCCCATCCGCTGGGCGTTTCCCTGCTGTGGACGCGGACCTCCAGGGTTGGAAGGAGCAACATGGCCCGAGGCTGGGGACGCTACGCGCTGCCTCCTGCTGCATCTGGTGTGACGCTCAGGCTGTCCCCAACCTCGGCCCCCATCTGTTCTCTGCTGTGTCGTCCTGCTCCTAAAGCCGTGGGTACAGCCCCGTGACCCAAGTCCCTGCTCTGGCCCCCCGTGTGACCAGACAGACCCCCGGGCAAAGCACAGGGTGTTAATTCAGTGAGAGCCGCTCAGGACGGGCAGGGGGACACCGCCCCCTTCCTGTCCCCTCCACCGGAGAGGTCAGCTCTTCCCCAGGGAAGATCGTGGCCAAGTAGTACTTGCACTGTTTTCCGGCTTCTGTTCAAGAGTCAAGTGTATTGCAGGGTTGAGGAGAAGAGAAAGCCCTTTTATTTGCAGAGATTTGAAGTGGGGTACCTGAAAGTCAGGGGCGTGCTGGGGCCGGCCCGCACCTGAGAGCCGACTGCGGACATCACAGTGGTTGTTTGGCAGGAATATTTACACCTTAGAAAGTGGCATGTGCTGCAGATTAAGGCGTTTTCTTCCCAGAGAGCTGGTTGGACAGTGGACAAAACAGAAATATTTACATTTCTCAGCATTTCTCCGGAAAGCCATGCGGGGAGTTGCATTTTGGATCTTGGCACCAATGAGAGACCAGCGATAGGTCATCCAATCTTGCCTGCACCTGGGGGACCTAGACAGATGGGGAAACTGAGGCCACGAGGGGTTCAGTGACTTGCCCTGGGATTGACTGATGGCAGAATTGAGGTGAGGACCCAAGTCTCCCAACCTCCCGCTGACTGCAGTGCCTCAAGTGAGCATCCTTTTGGGTGGCAAGTTGTGGGGAGCGATCAGACCTCGGGGTTTGGGAAAGGCCCCTCCTGCTGAGGAGAGGCTGGACACTCACAAATGTCTGGGGTGACAGCGTTAGCGAAGCTGCTTTAAAATCCTCTTCGTGCCGAATTGGGCTAGGCTCCCCACCCCACCGCCGTCATTCCTCCTTGCCCCCACCCCAAGCAGGTTAGGACTCTTCCCTGGTTTCCTGGCCACGCGTTCCTTCTGTCCCAGGGTTGGGACGGTGTCCTTCAGCTTCTGAAACCTCCCTGTGGGCCATGGTAGCTTCACCAGAGGGAGAGACCGCTGGGAGGGTGGGGACCTTTTTAGGCCTGATGGTCCAGGCTTGTCTTGGCTCTCGACGTCACCCCTGTCCTTCCTCGTCTTTGTGGCAAATGTACTACTGCTGTGGACGGGACAAGAGGTACAATTCTAGCCATTCACTTGGGTCACCAGGGGCTCCAAGACAGGAATTCTGGTGCAGGTCATTTCCTGAGGGGGTGTTCTTGGGAGACACCAGTCAGGGAGTGAGGGGAGCAGGACAGGGCAGGGGAAGGAGCCAGGGAAACATGGGTCCAGGAGAAGTGTGTCTCAGCATGATCCCATGGAGAGTTCTGGAGAGAATCATGTTGAAGAAGTTGTCCTGCTTAAAAGCAAGAGGGCTAGGCAGTTCCCGCTGCCCGTGTAGCCGGCCGGTGGCTCCGGACTGCCCCCGTGATGTACGACCTCCCAGCTACTCGCCCCCAGAGCAGGTTCGCTCAGCCAAGGGCAGGCCTGCAGAGAAAGTCCCCTGCAGCTGGAGGGGGCGTGCTGGCCCCATAAAGGGGCTCTGGGCGGGGCCCCCGCCACGTCTGCTCTCCTTGGTAAGCTATTTGAGGGGAAGGCACGTTTTATTGGGGTTTGGAGACCACCTGTGGATTTCTGTTTTGCCCACTGGCCAGCAGTCCTACGCTGTAGAAAGACGCCGTGTTTGTTCTCTGGGTTCCTATGTCGCCCTCTGACATCCAGCCAGTCACCCAGTCAGCCAGTCACCCAGTCAGCCAGTCACCCAGTCACCCAGTCTTGCAGCTTCTCTCCTCTCTCTTCTCTCCCGTGCTGCGGCTGCTCCTCACTCAGACGCTCCTTACTTCTCACCACCCCGTCTAGGTCGGGGCAAGCTGCGTGCTCTCACAAGCAGCCCCTTCGTCCACCGCAGGTATTCCTGACTAGGTGGCTCCCTTGCAAGTCGTGAGTGAGTCGGGGGCCCAGGCCCCTCCCCTCGTGGGGCTCTGCCACCCCTCGGGCCTTGGACTCATTGCCGGTTCGGAAAGAGAGAGCCTAGGGGAGCCCATGGGAGACTTTTCCGGGCTAGGCCTGACAGTGTCGTGCAGCACTTGTACCCATGTCGCGTTGTCCAGAACCCTATCACACGAGCACACCTAAGGTCAGGGGCTCCTGGGCAATGTAGTCCGTGAGCCCGGAGGAAAATCAGGTGGTGCTCGGTAAGCACACAGCGCCTCCGCCGTACACCGTTTGGCTCACTCTGCTGGCTTCACGGGCGTCGGGGCCAGCTCTCGGGTGGTGCTTCGCTACTGGCATCAGCAAGAAGTGATGGTGAACTTCGAGGGCCTTGTGTCTGTGTGGGAAGCCTTTGAGCCCGGTGGGGTGCAGGCCCACACAGGGAACTAAGCACAGGCGACACTGGGTTCCAAGCCCTGACGTCACTGGCACTGGCTTAACCAGCTGGGCTAACTGGCCAGCCGGCCGGCCGGGAGGCCGCTACGGGGCTGCAAGCATCCCTTCTTTCATGACCTTCCCAGGGAGCCCCAGCTTGGCTGCCCGCCTCCGCTCCGCCCTATCGCCCATTCGTGTTGACAGCAGCTCTAGGCTGTGTCCACCGTTGGCTCTCGCTGGAGAAGCGTATCGGGAGCCAACCGGATCCCCATTGGGACAGCTTTGTTTGCCCTGCCGAACACAAAATCCCCTGTTCACTTGGAGAGCCGACAAGGAGACCCCGTGGGGCCGGCCCTGTGGGAGCAGATACCAGTGAATGCAGCGTGCGAATGGCTTCAGCTTATTAAAGGCGGATACAGGGGATGACTCTGCCCTCCGAGTGGGAGGCAGAATGGAGGGCACAGCACGGTGACAGCGGATTAGCGGCCACGGACGGACGGGGGCAGGTGCAGCCTTTGCTGCGGAAGGGTTTGTGCAGTCCTGATCCTGCGCTCTGTAAATCCCCACCCCCACCCCCACCCCCGGGCCTCCTCTGGGCTGCAGGCTGAACATGGGGATTTCTTGTTCAGCCAGGCTTGCTGGTGCTTTGGAGTCCCCCCCAGCCCCCAGCTCCCAGCATTCCTCGGGAATTCCGATCCAAGGATGTGTGCACTTGTCTGTTCGTCCCTTCTGTCTTCATTCATTCATTCATTCATTCATTCATCAGTTGTACATTTCCTGAGGGCTTGTGCTAGGTGCTGGGGTTACAGAAGTGACAGAACATGGAGCCCTGAGGTTAAGGAACCATGGTTTACTATACAAGAGAGGCACCTAAGTAGGTGAGTCTGATTTAGAGTACGTCCAGATGCACACGTGTTAGTGGGTGCCCCAAGTGTACACCAGGCCTTCTGTGGGCCTCCCAGTGGCGGGCTCGCCTGAGAGCCTTGGCTTTGCCGCGTCTGTTCTGCCCTCATTTAAAGCCTCAAGTCCAAGGTGGCTCGTCACCCTTCTGGATGGGCTGCTGCTCCTGGTGGCACAGGGAGTGGGTGAGGAGAACCAGTGACATAACTACAGCTAACTTGGGGCCCTCAAGCAGAGCCTCTACAAAGTCCCATCTTACGTGGCAGAATTTGCATCTTGAAAGAAAGCTTAGGGGGCTGGGTTCCCCTGGCTCTGAGGTAGGTTCGGTCTCCATGTGCTTCCCTCATAGAGCTGAGCACCCCGCATTGGCCTCAGCCGGTTCTTCAGGTCACCTTCGGCAGGCAGACATCTGTCTGTGCTACTCCCCGGGGTTTGTAGGCTCAGCTCTGCGAGAGTTTTGATCTTTTGACCAAAGATGTTTGAATTTGTTCTGTGGTGCAAGGTTTGGACGAGCATGTTATGGTGGGGAGGGGCATGAGGGGGCTGGTGTGCACCGCGGGGCCACCGTAACGCCCGATGTCCCAAAGGCAGAGGCACAGGGGATCCGGAGGCTCTGAAGTAACTTGTCCCAGGCACCCAGGTAGCTGTTTCCGAGTTTCTAAGGGGAGCCAGTGCTTTGGGGTGCTTGGAATGAGCTCCATGGTGTCTCCCACGCACATGGCCTCCTTTGTGGGTGGAAGCTGGTTAGTCCTCTGTCTGCTAGCACCATCCCAGAAGCCTGCCCAGGAGGCCTGCGCATGAATGTCCCAGCAGCAGGCCAGGTACCGCACTTGGGGGGATGTGGGGCCCACAGCCAGGCCTGAGCTCTTCTTCCAGTTTCCTTTGGTCTGTGGACAGTCAGTGGGACATAACTCTGAGGGTGTCCTCTAAGACTGGGACGTAAATGCACAGCACAGCTGAGAATCCTGTGTCTGGGAGTTCCTGGAGACAGAGAGATGGTGAAGAAACCAAACACTGGCACAAAAGATGAACCGGGCCATCTTGTTGAAGCCTAGGTGTGTCCGGTGGGGAGGGCAGGGCAGGCATGACGTCCAGGGAATCCAATGGCCTCTTGGTGACCTTCCACTTCTAGGCCCTGCAGTGGCTCTTAGGACGACAGCCAGGCCTTTGCCTGGAATGCAAAGACACCTCGTACCTTCTGCAGGGGGCGTTGGGGTCTGTGCTTACCTGGCGTGTATAGAGAATTCTTTACTTCCCAAAGCAAACGTCGTGTCTTCATTCTCCACGGGAGAAGGCAGCGGAGTCCGGCCTTGACCGGGAGGATTTCAGCATCGGCCATGGTTCTTGCCTTGTTATGGAACGAGCAGCCCCCATAAACGGGTTTCAGACGCGCGAGGTGTAATGCACGGAAAGGCCACGTACCTTGTTTTATTTTAACCATTTTGGATGAAGGGCTTTCCCATATATATCAGCAGCTTTCCTGTCTTAGGAAGCCATGCCCATGGAACGTGATTTTTACCTTTCAGGATGATACAGCTGTTGCCCAGAGGGGTCGTGTGTAATATGGTCATCGTCTCAAAGGTTATTCAGCTGTGTTCGGACTCTTGGCCCCTGTTCAAAATGGCCTTTGGGTTTTCTGTGTCTGCCTCACATAACTTCGTCGTTTTCTGCCTCTTCTCTGCCCTCTGTTTGCTAGCTGGTCCCTCTCCCTGCCCGTGGGTCGATTCTAGAGTCCTCCCACCCTTTTTGACCCGAGAATATAAAACAACGCACTTGTGGCTGCAGCATTTACCCCAAGAAAACTGATTACAGTCCTAACCTTACCCCCCACATTTGCCACGAAATATCTCGCTTTTGTCACTGTTCTCACATCACTCCAATAGAGCAATAGTCTTTGGAAACAAATGACATCATTCTATTTATAGCATTCTGTTTTTAGTAGTGATATTTCCATTTACAAACTATAGTAATTTCTCAATCGCTGAAATGTCAAATCCTAGAAAATGTAGCATTCCTATGCATGAAAGTAATTATTAAATACTGATCATCATGTTCATTTCTGTGACAGTAGGCTTAGAGACAAGTTCTGTTTAGAAATAACTCCAAGAACAGCTTTTACATTTTATTGTCACATTGACAACCACTCAGATTTGCTCCAGCCTCAAAAGGCGTGTTTATGTAAAGTTAAATGAACGCAGCAGTGAGCTGTACTTCTTTTTGTCTAAATGGGAAATGGGTTAAATATGTAGATCATACGCATGATGTTTTAGGAATGGCGATAACAACATTTATTACCGATCTTTGTAAGTAAGGATAAGGAAGCTATGAATGAAGACCTGAAGGGATGTCCTTTGTGCTAGCTGTTTGGCTGCTTAGACCCCTTGCTTCCTGCTTCTCTGTATTCCAGAGGCTGAGCTAAGCAGGTAAGGGGCCTCCAAGGAAGTAGGATTTTAGGAACTCAGCATAGATGTTCGTAGAGTAAAGAGGAGACAGGATTAGTCCCTTCAGTTCTCAACCTTGGAGAACTGAGGAACAGGGAGGTTAAGAAGAGGGACCAGCATCACAGAGGTTCTAAAAGCCACATTCTTAGCATCTGGACCCAGGAGGGCTTGGGAGGGATCGGCACTTTCCCCCAAAACCTTGGGGTTCTGATCTGTTGGTTTGTGCTGGCGTTCTAGGAGGTGGAGCTAAGGCCATCTGGGAGGAGTTATGGAAATGGGTGAGGCTCAGCGGACAGAAGGCCTGTCCAGTCCTGGGACCCGAGGTGAGGCAGGTTCAGGCAGCAGGACGGCAGCAGGACGGCAATAGGAGGTGCAGGAGTGGCCCAACCTTCAAGCACCTTTTCAGCCCCGTGAAGGGGGAATTCCGTGGCCTGCGTCCAGTCTGTCAGTGGGTGGCAAATGACAGAATAAACCAGGGATAGCAAGAATATGTCACCTTTCCCACTGTACCTCATCGAGTTCTGGGCTCTCTTGGGTGCTGAGGTTGATTAGTAATGTCCGCCATGAGCTTGGCTGGGAAATCTGGTGGCTGTGTGCTGCCTGTTTGCTTATCCAGCTTTCACACTTGCTTGCAATCGGTGTCTTCTTTGGCGGCCCTCGATTTATTTTTTTCTGGAGGTAAGTTGTCATCAACCCTTTCAAAGTAGCAACCCCGAGGTTCATACCTGCTGCTTTCTTTCTCTGGCAGCGTGAGGTCCATCATAGCTGCATTTCCTGAGGGCTGGCAGGTGGGAGGAAAGGCAGGGGCAACATGGTGGACGCTGGTGGGAAGGGGTGTGGCAGGAGGACGGACGGTGTGGGGACAGTTACACAGAGGCTCTTCCCGAGGACAGGAAGGTGAGAGGAGGTCCTTGAGAGGGGGCCACCCCTGAGTCAGTGTGGGGGGAGGTTAAGGATCATTGCTTAATGGTCACCAGGTTGTCCATGGCTTTGGGGACAAAGACCCCTCTGGGTGGCCCTGAAGTGGAGTGAACGGCAGCTGGTGTTAGCAAAAGTGACCATACGGGCTGGTGACCTTGGACACTGCACGGTTCGGGCCTCACTTTTCTCGTGTATGCAATGGTGGTGGCGGTTCTAATATTACTGCCCAGCCCCCCAAAGGTCCATGTGACACTCACATGGGGTTGTGGGTAGACAGTTCCTTGGGGAGGGCGGCCCATGTGTGGACACTTCCCGGATCCAGGTGTTCACACTGGAGATGGGCGGAGCTCCAGCCGGGCTGGGTGGTGGGTGGGGCCTGGCCACCCGCCCAGGAGAGGGCAGGACCTGCAGGCAGGGAACCCTGCGATCCCAACACCTGCCGGGCAGGTGGCAGAGCAGGGCCTGGGGCCACCTTTATGGTAGCATTCATCCCTTCAGCACAGTTCACACCAGCTGGGGGGCCAGGTGGTGGGTTAGCCGAGGGTCAAGAGAAAATTCTGGATGTCCAGGAGCTGGTTCAGCCCACCGCGTTCTCCTGCCTCCAGTCAGGAGGGCTTTTTGCAACCCCGAAAGCTCTGGGCAAGAGGCTTTAATCTAATTACATGCTTTATTTGAGCCAATTTGTTTTCCAATCCATCTTGTTCAGCAAGAAGAAAGAGCATGCTGGGGGCTCACCGCACCCTCTTGTTCCCAGTGGAGAAGAGGGGCTCCCCCCAGCCCCGCCTCATTCGGACAGTGCAGCCCTCAACCTCTCCTAGCCCTGCCCCCCACCCCCAAACCAGGCTGCAGGCTGCCCTGTCCCACAGGGAGGGGACTGGGGCCCACCACCACTTTTATCAGCTCAGGGAGAAAACGTTTAGCTCGCTGGTCTCCCCTCCCAAACTCCCAGCCCAGTGTCCTGTGCCGTTTTCTTCAGGGGTCCCAGTGTACCCGGCGGGACTGAAACAGGATGGGCTTCAGAGGCAGGCGACCTGGCAGGGGCTGCTCATCCCGCCGCCCCCCCCAACCCCGCCCCCGCCGACCCCAGGTCATCGGGGCTGGGAGCCTTCTTGGCTCCTCCTGTAAGAGCTGCCCTCAGAACCCCAGGGCAGTATTTCAAATCCACAAATCTATTTTCAGAATGAGGCAGCAGGTTTTGAGTCTGTGTTACTAAAATCCAAACAAAACACCAAAGTCCTTCAAATCTCCCCGGACAGGGAAGATTTATGGGCTCCTACTGCACCCCACAGACAAGGGATACGCTGCCCAAGTGTCAGCCTTTTGTTTCCAGAATTTTCTTTTCCGCTCCAGGCCTTTGCTTTCCTGCTGTTCAAGCTGAGTGGCTCCTCTGGGCAGGTTCCCTTGCTGGGCTGGTCTCGCCCTTGGGCTAAGGGAGAGGGGGAATTGCTGGGGCCACAGGTCACTTTGTCAGCCACAGGTGGTGGCAGCTGAGTCCCCCTTTTATTCATCTCATCCAACCAGTATTTACTGAGAGCCTGTATGTGTCCTGGGCCCTGGGAATGAACAAGGCGGTGGCCCCTGTCTTCAGGGAGAGTGGCAGAAAATAAACCAAATTGGAAAATGTATAACTGCATTGTGTCACAAGTGCTGGGGAGGAACCACCGCCCCAAGGATGGCTTTGCTTTTCCAAACAGCCAAAGGTCAGTCAGTACTTGAGTGAGAAATAAAAAAATAAAAATTTTTTTAGAATTGAGTGTGCCAGGCATACAATTGGTTTTCTTTTCATGGCTCCTAAATTGTAGTGAAAATAGTGATGGCTGACACTTTCTGAGCTTATCATGCCGGGCTTCACCTCACTAGAACTTCAGCGGATTTCACACTTCTCACCCCCATTTAATACATGAGGAATCTAAGGTTCAGAGAGGTGCAGCGACGTGCCAAAGGACACACAGCTTGAAAGTCGCAGAGCCAGCATTTTTAGTGTCTCCATAGTCTACCTGCTAACGGCCGCCCTGCATCCTGCAGCCCTGAAGTTCATGAGTATTCCGAGATAGGCCATTGTCACCAGTGCAATGGATTGTATCCTGGGTGTAGGCAGAGGCCATCTGTCCAATGGAGACCCCACATCCCAGAGAGAGCAAGCAGAAAAGTCTTGAGGTCCGGAGCTCAAGGATGCTGCTTTTCAGATATGGCCTGTACATCCCCACATAGGTGACAGGGCTTCCTGATTTCTAGTGCCACGCAAGCCCTCTGCAGCCCAAAGCATGTCCTCTCTGTTGTCAGCTTTAAAAGATGCCCATTCCCTTAACCTTGGCTTTCTCACAGGTGTCAGAATAACTGCAAAGGGAGCCGACTGTCTTTAGTATTTGTGGATTCGTTGGTGCAGGCAGCCTTGGTATCTTACAGGAGCAACTGCATTGAGTTTATTTTGCACTGCAATGGTCACGGTCACACGGGGCCCAGAGTTTGTGTTCTAGTGGGTTCAATGAACAGTCAGTGGTGACCCACACTACGCCAGATATAAGGACCAAGGCCTGATTCTCTGCTGGGAGAGGAGGCAGACAGACAGACACTTCCAGACCCTGAGATGGGCATAAGAACACAGAGGTGGCCCAGCTGTGCCTGGGAGCAGAGGGGAATGACACAGGAATGGGCTGCAGGGAAGGTGGCCAAGGGGAAAGGCATTGAAGTCCAAAGGTGTGGGACTGAGCCTGTGAGTGGCCCTCTGGGGAGTCTTGGGCTTCTTCAGGCTCCTTGGGGTATGGGGCTATCCTCTCCAGATATGCTGCAGATGACAGGATTCAGCCACCGTTCACTGGAATGGAGAAGACATAGGGACAGAGTAAATGTCCCAAGGCCATGACCTTGGGCACAGACAAGGTCCTAGCTGTGAATCTGATGTCTTTTTTGTCTGGGCTCCATCTCTCTCACGTGCTGCCCAGCTCTGGGTCCATAGTGTAGCCCGCAAAGGATCTTGGAGGCAGACATGCTCCTGTTGGGAGCTCCACTGCCTAGACCCCACCACCCCAAGTGGCTTCTGGGTCTGAGTCAGTTTTATAGTTTCTGCTGAGGACGGGGGCCAGCTCCCTGCATCTCAGATCTGAGCTCTGTCCTTGCCTCCAGAGGCCCACTAGGGGGGCCCCACCTTTCCTGCTGCTCCACCATCATCCAGCTGAAGCTGGCTTGAGCCCATCCCCCTGCAGCGGGCAGCACCTTCTCAGCCTCCAGGTCACCTCCACACCCCTTACCGCTCTCGCCGCACCATGGGTATTTCCTCCTAAATCCTGTGGGTACGTAGGGCAGTTAGCATCATCACTACTGCCTCATGTCACTGATGGGGAAACTGAGGCTCAGAATGTTTAAGGGCCACAGATCGTAGGGTTGTACAGGAAGCAGCTGCTTTCTCTAGAGACCATCTCAGCAGACTTCAGCTTACACCTTCCGGGCCGGAAGTTGGGACCTGGCCATGGTGAGCTGCAAGTGGGTCTGTGAAGAAGGGTATTTGCAGGGGGAAACACTGGGCTTTGCTATTTGGGAAGAAAGGCAGGTGGATATTGGGAGGCTGTAACAGGTAGGTCAGACCCAGGCCTGATCATTGAGGCTGTCACCCTGCATGGCTGGCTCTCTAGGGGAAACCAATGCAGAAAGGAGGGCTCTGGGTGTGCCTCACACGTGCACACACCCTCCTGGAGCCCGCCTCCTCCCCCGCAGGGGCAGCAAGGGGGGACCCTGCTGGGAAGCCCTGGGTGAACGTGGCCACACGTAAGAAGCAGCGCCTGGGCAGGGCAGGCTTCCCTCGGGAGCACGGGGCAGGGTCGGAGCCCCAGGCCCCCAGCTGGGTGCCGGAAGGGGACGCAGGGCTTGTGCATTTTGGCACGTGTAATGCACTCCCACGCTTTTGGCCTAAACTTTCAGGGGGAAAATATCTTTCACTTTAATTTTTTAATTCAAATTTGTATGTGTTTATATTTAGGTACTTATTTTCTATATTAAAAGGAATTTTAACACTTACATATATATTTTTTATTGTTAGACTTATTGGGGCGACTTTGGCTAACAAGAATTACACAGGGTCCAGGTGCACAGTTCTGCAGTCCGTGTGCTGCATGATGTGCTCACCCCGCAGTGTGACTTCTCCTTCCATCACCATGAGTTTGGCTCCCCTCCCTCCTCTCCCACCCCTCCCTCTTTTCCCACCCCCTTCCCCCTTTGTCCCCAGGTGACCTCTATGCCGTTGGCTGTGTCCTTGAGTTTTTTTTGTTTTGTTTGTTTTTTCTTTGTTGCCTTCAGGTTTATATTCCACATATGAGTGAGGTCATACAGTTCTTTGTTTTTTCTGTCTGGCTTATGTCACTAAGCATGATGACCTCCAGGTCCATCCACTTTGTTGCAAATGGCAATATTTCATCTTTTCTTACAGCTGAGTAATATTCCATTGTGTATATGTACCACAGCTTCTTTATCCAGTCATCTGTCGCAGGGCACTTTGGTTGTTTCCATGTTTTGGCCACTGCGAACAGCGCTGCCATGAACATTGGGGTACATAAGTCTTTGCAGACAAAGGTTTTCAAGTCTTTTGGGTAGATCCCCAGAAGGGGGATTGCTGGGTCACATGTTAACTCCACTCCCAATTTTCTGAGGACCCTCCACACTGCCTTCCACAGTGGTTGTACCAGTTTGCACTCCCACCAGCAGTGTACCAGAGTTCCTTTCTCTCCACATCCTCTCCAGCACTTGTTATTCCTTGTCTTGTTGATAATAGCCATTCTCACAGGTGTGAGGTGGTATAGCACTTATTTTTTAATCTATTATGGTAAAAGAAATTTCATGTAACAAATAATTACAAAACATAAGAACAGATACAAGAAATTTTACATATAAATTTTGAATATTAAAAAACTCGATTATCGTATTCCAGGGTATTATTTTGCATACAGGTATCATTATTGATTCCTAGAGTTACACTTTTAACTCATTAGCATAAATAAAAGAATTAAAAACATTTATTTAGATATGAAATTAGTACTATAATGCACATCCTTATTTTTCTCTCACAGATATGGGTAAAAAAGTGTGCACTATACATGGCAAAATATGATAATTCACCAACATAAAGCACATATATCCATACATCTCCACTGGAATATGTATTTTGCAGTCCTTGAGAAAGCGTGAGGCTCAGACAGCAGAATGACAATTTAGGTTTCTAAGAGCTTGGAAATTGACCCTTTGTAATTGCAGTACAGAGTAGAGATCACATTCCGGTGACCTCTGGTATGAGGTGGGCCTAGGCAGCCCAGGGACCTATCTCTGATAGTGGAAGGGTTAAAGCCTCCCTCTGCCCTTGTAATTAAAGACCCTACACCCAGCAGCCCCAAGTGACCCAGGCCTGGCGAGAATCCTCTGGTGGCTTTGCATCACATTTATTAGTAAAGTAGAATCCAAAGCATGCCCAGCTCCACCTGGTCCTTCAGGCCATGTGACTCATTTCTCTGCTCCTCATTCACTCTGTGCAAGGCACCCCAGCCTTCATTCAGTCCCTGGACTGTGCCAGGCTCGATCCTGCCTCAGGGCCTTTGCACAGGCTGTCCTTCCTGCT
>PVJL010013742.1:0-30952 GCA_004026885.1 Lyroderma lyra
GGGGTTCGTGGCAGGATAGGTGGGGTTTTGGGAGGGTCCCGCCTTGGGAGGGTCCCGCCCATTTCTTCTGGGTCCTGTGAGAGTGACAAGAGCTGTTTGTAAAGTGTCCTTCGTGCAGCCAGTAGGGAACATGGACCAGCAATGCTGAGCATCGTAAGTGGGACCCAGGGACTTGTCAGCTGTAGACGACGCGTGAGGAGCTCTGTCCCTGCAGCATGTGACAGTGCCAAGATTCGGGCGGCGGCGACGTGCAGCCGGGGAGACGCCCGCTCCGCGGGTGTGTGGGGGGAGGAGCTCTAGCTCACAAGGTCACGCTGTCATTTCAGAAGGTGCGTGTCACACCAGCGCAGGTGTGGGAGGGGTCACAAGGAGCCCCCTCGGAACCACTGTACGCAGACACCGGCCTGCACGCGTGGGAGCCACGCACGCGAAGGCCACCCTGTCCCCCACCCTGTCCCCAGACCCCCACCCCACCGCCCCATCTGTTTTTCATTTAGTGACGGAATGGAGCCCGAAGGCACTCTCCCGTCAGCGACATCTCCTGGGTCCCGTCCCGCTGGCCTCCCGAGTGGTCCCCAGGGCTTACTCCTGACCACAGACCCGTCACACTGCCCGCGACGTGACACCCAGAGCTGCGGGCACAGCCTGGGTGACGACGGGCCGGGCGGCCGCGTCCTTCACCGCTCGCAAGGGACAGTAAGGAACAACTCTCGACTGTGTCGCAGCTTCCTGAGGGGCTGCACCGGAAGCCGTACTCGGGTGCAATACACGTGACGGGACACAAATCTCTTGTAAAAGACGCTTTTTGACAGAAAAATGCCGTAAGCATAATGTTCACAGAGCTTGATTTTATTTTACCTTAAATATAGTTGCATTTTTAAAAGCTTCAATAAATTCAACGATTTAAAAAAAAATCAAAGATACCAACATTTTTCATGGTCCAAAAATGATTCCACATAGTTTCTTTAGCAAAGTCATCTGCAATAGACATCTCATATTTATATTCTTAGGTCATCGTTCGTAGTTTTCTCTATAAATACTGTCGGTTAGTCTGTCTAGTGAATTTGGGGGAGAAAAAGCAACGTGTGCGTTAGTGGGGGTTCTGTTAAAAGCCCGCGGCGCCGAGTGCTAGAACCGGATCCAGTTCTACCCCGCGCCTACAGGTAAGGGGGGCCCGAGGGGGCGGCAGGGCCGGCCGGGGCGGGGGGCTGCGGCCCGGTGCCACCACGCACCGCCGACACCCTGGGCCCGTGAGCGGGGTACAGAGACGCGGAGCGCAGGGTGGCGGGCAGACGGCCCGATGGCGACTTCACTTCGTCTTCCGTCCTTAAAGAGCGCCGGGAGAGTTCCCACCATGTCCCCCGTCAGTGCGGGCGCGCGGGGGGCGGGGGGCGGCCTCCTTCCCAGTCCGGCGGCTCAGCTTTGGACGGGAACATCGGCCCACGGGCCTGCGCTGTCGCCGGCTGGCAGCCCGTTTCCTGTGTCGTGAGAAACTTGCAGAGGAACGCGCAGTGTCCTCCCCACCTCGGCCGGGCAACGGGCAGCCCTGAGGGCTGGCACCCGAGGCCCCCGGGCGCCCGCCTCAGCCCGTCAGCAGGACTGTCCGGTCGGTGTCAAGTGTCCGCGGCCCCCGTGACGCACGTCACGTAGGAGCACAGCGAACGGGTGCTGTTTGGGGGCTGCGGCCTCCACGACCCTTCGCTACAGGGTCTCAGCGAGTGGGGCCGAGGCCACAGAGGAGGAGCCGTCCGGGCTCGTGAGGCCCAGACGCCTCTGCTGTCACGTCGGGAACGCTGTTGAACGGAGAGGCGCACCCCTTCGTGCCTGGCATTTCGATCCGTATTTCAAGGGGTTGTAAGAGTCTTTGCTGTTTAGTTGACACTTAAAGAAACGGGCCTCATTGCCTGACTCGGTCCCCTTCGACCCCGCAATGGCTGTCCTGGCGCTGACGCCGCCGGGTGAAGCCCTGGGGCGGCCGGCCGACGTGTGTGCGGGGCCGGCTGGCGGCGGGGCCCACGTGGCGCTTCAGAATCTCTGGGCCTTTTCGGGGGACAAGCACTGTGGCTTCTCGGTGTCAGGCAGCCACGTAAGGAAAGAGGGCGAAGCGGGCTCTCCACGCCGAAATCCGGGCGCTGAATTCCTTCGTGTTCCGTCCTGTGCAACGCTGTGGGCGAGGGCAAGCTTCCCGGTGTAAGAAGCGCCTCCCGCCTGGGCCAGGGGCTGGTGGCACCCGCGGGGACCCCGCAGGAGCGTGCGTGCAGGCCCCGCGGCCGACTCCCCAGGGCCCCGCGGAGCCCACACTGTCCCGAACTGCTGGCGGCGGGCGGGCGGCTCTGAGCGCGGTCACTGCCGGCCCCTTGTGGACGGGCACGCCGGCACTGTGCACCGCGTCTCCCTCCACCGCGGACGTAGACAAAATCCGCAACGAGGGGGCTGCCGTTTTATTCAGGAAAAGGCGAGAAGTGAAGATTCGGAGACCCCTCCGGGCGCGCTGACACTGCTTAAACCTCAGGCGGCGGCCACGCTGACGGCCCACGGAGACGCCAGTGTCCGTGCGTCCGTCCCTCCCGACCTCAGGTCCCACCGTGTGCGTGCCCGTGGCCAAGGGACGTGCTTCGGAGACAGTGTGGCATCCCGCATTCGGTTCGCTTCCGTGTGACGGAGACACTGCCCCAGACTGGGACGTCCCTCTCACGAGCAGGTGTGTGGGGACACGGATTTCGGCATGATGAACGGCGATGCGGGCGCAGCCCCGCCAGCCGGGGAGGCCCCGCGCGGCGTCTGGAAGCATGGGGGTCCCCCAGGGTGCGGAGGGCGGCCGCCGCTGTCTTGTGTGCGACACCATACGTGTCCCTTCCGCGGGACGTGCACGCCACTTCGCAGAGGAGCACGCGGCACAGCACCCAGCACTGAGCAGACAGGAAAGACGGAGCAGAACTCGCAGCAGAAAGGACGCGATCGATGGGGCGTTCGGCTGCTGGAGCACAGTGACGGCGCCGGCGCGGGGACGGCCCCGTGCGCCCCGGGATGGGCGCCCCGTGAGGGGACGCTCTGCTGTCCCGTGCTGCGTCGCGGGTCTCCGATGTCCCCTCCGTTCAAGGATGCGGCGTGACCTGCTGCCGCAGTGGGTGTGTCGGGAACCGTCCTCCTCGCCTGTCTTGACCGAGACGACGTCACCGAGCCCCTTCTCCGGGGGACACGCCGCCGCCGCCGGGACAGCGATGTCAGGGGACGGTCCCAGGCAGGCCCGCCACGCACGGAATGAGGTAGAACACGTGAGCCTGCCCCAGCCCCCCGACCCCGGGGGCCGCTCGGCTGGCGGCGGCGCTCGGGTCCTCAGACGACACGCTGCTTTCCGATCTCCGGGACGACAGGGAACAAATGACGAACCCGGCGGGCTTCCCGGCTGGGGGGTCGCGCGGCCAGCCCCCGGCACCTCTCGCGTGGCCTGGGCGGCGTGGCCCCGGCGGGCGTGGGGGACGAGACGAGGGGGACGAGACGAGGGTGACAGAGGGCAGTGGTCGGGGGCGGCCAGGGCGTGACGGGCTCCGCGGGGGGTCACAGAGACCGGGTTCGCTCAGGAGCTGACGGGCCCCGGCGCCGACGGCACGGGCTTCCTGGGGTGTCCGACCTCAGGACCAAACAAGGAACTGTAACAGGTCGTCTCCTTTTCCGTAAATCAAAGCACTATTTATAAAATAGCTGACGTGTTTTTCCAATTTTCAAATCATAGACAAACCTCCGTAATACAAAATACTAAAAGTGCAATAGCATAAATTAAGAGTTTGCAACCACATGGTACAAACATTACTTTTATTGTACAGCTTTGATGCGTGACGGGTTTGCTCACAACTGTCTATAACGTTGTGCAGTTTTTACGGTGACGTTCGTCTGTAACTTGCTCCCAGTCGCTGGGCTACAGACCACACTAGAGAACCACTGTGCACATAGCAGCTACAAACATTTAAATTAAAGAAAACAAAGGCTCGTTACTGACAGGTACTTGCACACAGAAAGCATGCTATCCTTCCCCACGGAACGCCACAATTTGGCCTGCACTGAAACGACCCACTTATTTATAGCAAAACAGAGCTCGCTTTGAAGAAACGAAAACCGCGCAGCCAGATGGACCCTGCAGGCCAAGGGCTGCCTTCGCGCTGGGGCCGCACTGTTACCCGCATCGTCTCAACGTTATAAATACTACAGACAAAGGTTCTGCCGTGGGACACAGCGCTGGGGGAAGAGTCCTAGGACCGGAGTTCAAATTTCTAAGTACTTGGAACAAAACCAGCAGAGGGGTGAGTGTCACCGGAACACCGTGGGGCCCCCGTGCCCCCAGGGATTATCGGGTTTCCGAGGAACCCAGGGGCTGTGCTCTGAGCCCTTTCTGTTTCCGACTGACGGTTACTTCAAAGGCTGTGGAGTTCTCCAGGACGGTCACGCTCACCGTGGACGGGAGGACCCGGCAGCGCCCACACAGTTCGCGTCTTTTCTGCCACGGGGACAGTCCTGTGGAGGAGCTGGGCGGGCGGGAGCGCGGCCCGGTGGCCACACGTCCCAGCCGGCACCCGGACTAGAGGGCGTGCGGCTAGTTAATCCCGATCTCCTTGTTGTCCTCAATGAACCTGGCGAAGGGCCGGCCGGCGCCCGTGTCGGGGGCGGCCTTGTCCGAGCCGGCCGTCGGGGAGCCCAGGGCGGGCATGGCGCTCCCGCCCAGGCTCACGGGCAGCTGCGGGACGCCGCCGTTCTGGATGACGGAGATCTCATTGTTCTTCATGGCCAGCCCGTTGGTGATGGCGGCGGCGTACTGGTTCCAGAAGCTGGGGTCCACGTTCATGGCTCGGGCCGCCAGGTCCTTCTGGAACATTTCCGAGAACTTCAGGGCGTCGCCTCCCAGCAGCGCCATGGGGTTTTCCACCGACAGGCGGCGGCCGCGCCGTGCGGGGGCGTTGTTCCACATGTGCGTGCCCATGTGCACCTGCGTGAGACACGGAGAGACCCGGCGTGAGCGGCCGGCCCAGGGCCCCCCAGGAGCAGGGCCTGCTGCGCCACTCGGCCTTTCCCCGTCCCAGGCCGGTCCCTGGTTCGGGGTCAACAAGGTGTGGTCAGGGGACCGGTTGTGAGCGTCTCACGCATGAACATGCCGGCTCCTCTCGTTAAACCCAAAGAGCCAAGCAGCCACCGGGGAGCGCTCCTTCCAGCCGGCCCCGCGCCCGCTGCGCCAGCCCACCCCCGAGCGCCACCCCCGTCGCCTTCTCCCAAACACGGAGGCAGGGGCCCGGGTGTGTCCTGTCCCCCCAGGGAGCAGAGGCCGCCAGTGCCGGTCTTTCACGGTGTCCGCAAGGGCCCTGAGACCCAAGCAGGCACCTGGCACAGATGGAGAACATGTGTCTGGGCTGAGGGCGCGAGCACGGGCCCGCTTGTGTCATCAGGCATCCGGGACGCGTGTGGCGTGCCTGTCACCTGACGTGGGAACCCAGGGCTGCACCGTCTGCTGCTCCCCAGACGCCCACCGCCCCAGGGCAGCCCCGGACGAAACGGCAGGACCCGCCTCTGGCCCCGCTCGCACCATCCGTGCTGTGTGCAGGTGTTTGGCGGCCCCGTTTACCTTGTCATGGGCGTTCCAGACTCAGGACAGTCTGGGCCCCGGCCCGCCCACCAGCCAGCAAGTGCCCGCCACCCCCGCCACGGGCGGCACAGCCCGATGAGAGGTGGGGCCCGCGTGGGAAGGTGACCGCCCGCCCCCCTGCAGCCCGATGGCACGCGCACGCCCGAGCAGACACGGCACACACACATGCACACACACGCACACATGTGCACACACACGCATACACGTGCACATGCACACACATGCACACGTGCATGTGCACACGCATGCACGTGCACACACATGCACACACTTACACGCTCACACGCACACGCCCCCCGGCATCTCGCCCTCCTGCCGGGCCCTCGGGCAGGGGCCCCACCTGCCGCCCCGCCGGGCTGGGGGGGCGTCCGGGGGCGGGGGGCGCCCTCACCTTGAGGTTGCCCTTGGTGGTGAAGGCTCTCCCGCAGATGGTGCAGCCGAACGGCTTCTCGCCGGTGTGGGTGCGCTCGTGGATCTGCAGGGCGCTGGCCGAGGAGAAGGTCTTCCCGCACGACTGGCAGTTGTGCTGCTTGGGCGTCCGGCGCGGCGGGGGGGCCAGCATGGGCGCGAGGCCGGGGCTCAGCACGGCGTGGGGCCCGGCGGGCACCTGGACCGCGGCGGGCAGCGGGGGGCCCTCGCCCGGCGTGGCGGCCTTGCCGTGTCCGTTCACCTCCATTTTGACGGGGGCGGGCGCGGAGCCGGGGACCAGGCCGGGACCTAGAGCAGAGTGGGGGTCACACGACTGAGCAGGCAGCGCTTTCAGCCTGTGCGTCAGCAAGTGCTGCTTTAGGTTGCCCAGCGTGGAGCAGCCGCGCCCGCAGGCCGCGCACACGAACGGCCGCTCCTTGGTGTGGCTGCGCTGGTGGATCTGCAGCGCGCTCCTGCACGCGAAGGGCTTGCTACACACGCGGCACGCGGGGCCGCCACACTTACCGCGCTCCCCGCTCAGGAACAGCAGCCCGAAGGGCGCGTCCTCCGGGCCGGCCGGCCGGCCGGGCTGGGCGGCCGTCAGGTCCAGCGCGCCGCCGTTCTCGGGGCCGGGGGCTGGGCTGTCCGGCCTCTCGCTCTTGAGCGGGATGCTGTCCGGCGGCTCCTCCTGGGCGCCGCGGCCCGGGGACTTGGAGGGCAGGCTCTCGCCATTGCTGTTCGCGGGGGACAGGGCCTGCGTGGAGGACGACGACTCGGACGGGGCCGGGCTGCCCGCGCTCCGGCTCTCCAGGTCGCCCACGGCGGACGAGGAGTCGTTGCTGAGGCGGTCGCTGTCCCCGGACCCGTTCTCCACGGCCCGGAAGGCGGCCAGCTGCGGGCAGCTCATGACCGAGTCCATCATCTTCATCTGGTTCTCCAGGGCGGCGATGCTGGAGATGACGGAGGGGGGCGAGGGCGGCCCGGAGCCCGGGTAGGGCGGCAGCGGTCGGCACGGGTCGCCGGCCGCGTCCCTCAGGTCCGCGTCGTCCTCCATGGAGTTCTCGTCGGCGTCGTCCTCGAAGCTGCTGGGGGCGTCGGCGGCCTGCTCGGCGTCCCCGGCGTCCCGCAGGCCCTCGGGCAGCGGCGTGTTGGGGATCTGGCCGCCCATGTGCATGCGGATGTGCTGCTGCAGCACCACCGCGTTGGTGAACTTCTTCTGGCAGATGGGGCAGGAGTGCTGCACGCGCAGCGGGGGCTTGGCGCGGTGCACGCCGAAGTGCGTCTTGAGGTTGCCCTTGGTGGTGAAGGCGCGCCCGCAGATCTTGCACTTGAAGGGCCGCTCCCCGGTGTGCGTGCGGTAGTGCATCTTGAGTGCGCTCTGGCAGCTGAGCACGCGGTGGCAGATGACGCACTGGTTGGGGTCCGTCATCTTCTTGTCGATGTTCTCCACCAGCTGCTGCAGCTTGGACGTCTCCGACGTCTGCATGGAGTCGAGCAGCCCCCCGAAGGGAAACTTGGCCTTGAACTGGTCGGAGCCGGCGGCGAGGACGGGGCTGCACAGGCCCGCGGGGGCGCTGCTGTCCGTGAGCGCGGTGGCGGCCGACGCGGACGCGGTGGCGACCTGGCCGCCGGCAGGGACGTCCCCGGCCCTGGCACCCCCACAAGGCAGGCTCACGGGCTCGGTCTTGGTCAGAGAGGACCCGCCAAGCGCGGGCTGCGGGGACGTGGCGGTCCCTGGGGCGCCTGACTCGGAGCTGTTGAGGCCGGGGGACAGGGAGGGGCACTCGCTGGACGCGGGCGAGGGCCGCTGCGGGGAGCGGCTGGCCGGCGTGAGGCTGGGGGAGTCGGCGTAGCTGCCGACGCCGGGCAGGGTGGGCGGCAGCTGCAGCCCCGCCGACGTGGGCACCGTGGGCAGGACGGGCTTGCTGTCCAGCCAGGTGGTCACCGGCTTCTCCGGGGGCAGCGACATGCCGTAGGGGATCCCGGAGCAGGTGGGCACGTTGTCCAGGTACTCGGGAACGGGGTAGGGGTTCATCTGGATGTGGGGGTACTTGTCCCGGTGCCTCTGGAAGTGCACCTTGAGGTTGCCCTTGGTGGAGAAGCGGTTCCCGCACACGTTGCACTTGAAGGGCCGCTCGCCCGTGTGCGAGCGCAGGTGGATCTGCAGCGCGCTGTCGCTCCCGAACACCTTGGCACAGAACCTGCACTTGTGCTTGAAGAAGGGGTCCTCGGCGCTGGCCTTGGGCTCGAACACCGACACGTTGGGGGGCTTGCCCTTGCGGTGCTTCATGAGGGCCGCCAGGGGGTCCAGCGCGTTGGCCGTGGCCGCGATGCTGACCAGCGGGTTCGGGAAGATCACGCTGCTGGCCGAGGTCTGAGGTAGCAGTGGGTTTGGCGGGCCGGGGGCCGCGCCGGGCAGCCGGCCGGGGCCCGGGGCGGGGGGCGTGCAGGCGTTCTGGGGCTGCGAGGCGCTGCTGGGGGCGCCGGCCCCCGCGGCCGGGCCGGCGTTGGAGGACGCGGGCCCGCCGGGCTCGGGGACCGAGGGGCCCCCGCCGGGGACGTGCGGGGTGCTGGCTCCCGACGCCGGCTGCGAGAGCTGCGGGGGGCCCTCGTAGGCCGCCGGCTGGGCGGCGGGGCCGGGGGGCGCCCCGGCGGGGAGCTGCAGGGCCGCGTGCGTGGCCAGCCCTTGCAGCTGGCTGGAGGCGGGCACCGGGGCACTGGGGGCCCCCGCGGCCGCCCCGGGGTTCAGCGGCGGCCGCAGGGGCTGGCGGCTCATCATGGCCACCTGGCTGCGGATCTGCTCGATGAGCTGCAGCTGCTGGATCTGCTGCTGCTGCAGGGCCATCAGCTGCTCCAGGATCATGGGGACGGCCACCGCCGTCACCCCGCCGCCGGCCCCCACGCCGCCCGCCGCCCGCGCGTTCTGCGAGAACTGCGCCACGGCCACCTTGGTGCTGAGCAGGGTCTCCAGCGTCACGTTGGTGCTGGGCATGCTGTAGGCGGCCGCGGGCGCCGGCGCGGGGCCCTGAGGGGGCGGCGGGGGGCCGGCGGGCGGGGGGCCGGCGTGCTGGAAGCTCTTGTCGGCCGTGGGCTCCACGTCCATGGGCTCCGCCTCCCGCTCGGGGGCCCTCACCTCGCCGCCCGCCCCGCTCTCGGGGGGCGCCGGCTCCTCTGCGGCCTCGCTCTCCGTGTGGTCGCTGGGAGAGCTGGCCGGAGAAGGTTCTGGAAAGTCCTCCGAGGGCGGTGCGGGCTCATCCTCGCTCACGATCAGCACCAGCGGGTTTTTCGTGCAGCTGCGCTTGTGCTGCAGGAAGTCGGCCCACTTGAAGAACTCGGCGCAGCACCTGTCGCACACGCTCGTGTCCTCGCTTCCGCTCTTGCTGTCGTCCCCGCCGTCCCCGCCCGCGGCGCCTTCCCCGGGGACGGCTGCGAAAACCAAGAGAGTCCGTCAGCCCGCCCTCCACCTCAAAATTTTGCACATACGTAAAATCAATATTTTTTATTTTGTACAAATTACCCCACTCGGACAGCCCCGACGCGCAGCGTGCGTGCCGCGTGCCCCCTGCTAGCCCGCTAATCATTTCCGTAGCCCCATCCATCAAATTATGAGGCCCTATCAATCGTGGGCGCCGCTTCCTAATGAAATTCCATAGAAGCCATCGATTTCCAATCCCCTCACGCGGCCCGCAGCCGCCTGTCCGTGGGGTTCGGGGCCGGCCTTCGGTGGCCTCATTAGGATTCCCCCGCCATCCGGCTTCCTCATTTCCAGCAGAATTAGAGACGCCTCCGCCGGTTCGCGTAACATCGCTGAGCTAATCTGTAACCTTTCAAACTCGCGTCGCACCTGACAGGAGCCGGCCGCCGCCTCCCCGGGCTCCGGCCTCGGAGATTTATCATCTTTACGCCCCGCGCGACGGGACGGCCTCGGTGCCGTGCTACGGGCCCTGTGCGACCAGCGGGCCTTTGCTCCACGCAGGGGACGCCGGCCAAATGCTGTCATTTGCACACGTAACAAAGAACACACAAGCGCGTCTCTCATCTCTGCTCGGGAAGCGTCTCCCCTGCCCCGCAGCAGCAGCAATCAATCGCGCGTCCTCTGAGCCCTCTGCACGTCCCTCACAGACGGGGCACCTGCCCACGATTTAGGGGCTGCCGGGTGCGTCCCGTCGACACGGTCGGGGTCTAGGACTCATCACGTTTCCTACAATGAATGGGCTCCATCAGATGCAATATTTCTTGGCAAAATGAACCAAAATTATACGTTGCTGTTATCGGCCAATAGAGCTCGGCGGTTTATTAACAAACTAGAAATTATATATTTAAAGTTCATTTATGTTGACATGTTTAACATGAGAATGTTGTAGCCAGACACACTTTTGGTACCTATTTTCATCTATTCTCATAGAAAGACTCAGCAAATTATATGCCTGTGCCAGAGGAAAGCCCTCTAATTGGTTACACATGTTTAATTACTGTTGTCGGTAGCTACTTCCTGACTTCCCGAACCCTCTCGTGCCGGGTAACAACCGCGTTTAATGAACAATTCTAATTCACACCTGATCAAATAAAGAGCTGTGCAGGAACGAGGGCGCAACATGCGACAACACGCGTGGGTCCCGCGCCCCTGGCTGCCGGGTGAGCGACAGCACGCGGTCCTCGCGCGGCTCCGTGCGCCGGCCGGCCGGGCTCCTGAGTGCTTGCCGTCAGCTCCCAGGCGGAGTGACAGCAACAAAGCAGTTTGCACCGAGAGAAGCGACAGCTGCACGTCAGCTCGTGACTGTGGGTCGTGGCTTGTGAAAACAGAACATCCTAAGCCTGATTCCCCGGAAATAATTTACTGTTAATGCCACCGAGTCACCCTACTTTTCCTCTTAGGGTTTTGGGAACAAATTTAGTTCGGCACCGATTTCAGTAGAGACATCGGATTCTTCGACACTGTATCCTGTAAAAGCCTTTCGTCCCTCCACCGGAAAAAAAAAATAAAATTATTTTTTGAGGCTGGCCTGCCGCTCTCCATGAGGCCATTACCGCCAGGTAATTTATACACGCCCTTAAAAAATTACTAGCAGGGTTCAATTAGCATTTTCTTAACTGGCGAAACCATGTGAAAGGGAAAAGTCAGAGCCTGCAGCCCATAAAGCCCTGCCGGGCTTTCCCACCAAGCTCCGTGCCGCTGAGCAGCCGCGAGCAGCCAGCCTCACGGCCGCACGAGGGGAGCAGGGCCCCGCCGGCCGCAAGGCCCCGCCGGCCGCAAGGCCGCGGTGCTCCCCGCTGCAGCGGGCGCCGGACTGCGCGGAGTGGACGCAGGATTTTAAACCTGCCGAGGCTCCGGACCAAGGCAGGACCGGCCAAGCCGAACACGGAACTCTTCAGGTAAACAATTCCGTCCGGACTTTAGATGAACGAGGGCCGTCTCAAATTCTAGTCTTGTGTTTTAAAAAATGACCACACGATGCTGAGCTTCTGCTTTTAAATTTCTCTGTAGCAGAGGAGTGTCGTGTAGAAGTCTAAGTGGTCATTAAAGGACACGTCCCTCTGCATTAAGCAACCAGACTGACTCGCGGTGTCCGCGCCCCAACTCTCACACCTGGACGCAGAGAGCTTTAAGATGTCCTTCTCCTACGTTTAAAGCCTTGTCACGACGTCCTGCCAGAATTGTCACAAAGGTTTTGATTTTAATACTTTTTAAAAACGTGCCAAGGAATTAATTAGTGATAATTCTGAAATATCTTCTAGCTTTAATTCCTCACAGGAGAGGAAATGCGTCACTTCCGTGCTTACAGAAAGCGTCCACGTGGCATGTACCTTCACGTTTTATACAACTGGGCGCAGCGTCTACCTTATTTACAGAGACCGGCGCTTCGCATGGAGTGTGTGTGAGGGACAACTCACCGAGGAAAAGGTGAGAAACGAGGTTGGTTTCTGGATACTTTTAGTGCCCCGAATGCTGGAGGAGCGAACGCACCGAACTGCACACGAGGCAACGTCTTTACGAAGCCCCCCGCCCCGACCGCCTGTGCAGAACGGTACGGCCGGTGGGAGGGAGCGAGACTGCGCTTCACACTGTGCGATTTAGGCCCCTCAGCCACCCAGACCATCTACCTACTTCGGGACAAGCCGTCCCGTTTCCTCTGGTTTCTCGTGGGTTAAGGATTTTCAGGGTTCACCTCCAGATCCGTGCAAGCCGGGAAGTGTCCCCACAGGTAAGGCCCCCGCCCACTGGCAGGTCGGCAGAGCCACGGCCGCCTCTCAGCTGTGGACACGGTGCACGAGGACGCTGGACGAAAGAGGAAGTCACTGTGCTCGCTGCAACGTAACTGATGATGAACCTCGTGTGAGACATTCCGTCAGAGGAACATCTCCCCGTTGCATTCCTCTGCAATCGAAGAAAGCCGAATGGGAGAGAGGAAATTGTACAAAAACGGCAATCTGACCCTCTGGACCTGTGAGCAGCTCCTCCCGTTCACGAACCTACCCAAAACGCACGGTTGTGGGCTTTTTAAGCAAAGTCGCGTGATAAATGTGCTTTTTGACTAAAACGCATTTTAGAAACTGCCTGAGAGGAGTAAAAAGATTTCTCCGATAGAATTCCGACTCCTCACTGGGTTTCGTACAAAACGTTGAGGCGCGGTCACCTCCGCGGTCCTGTCACTTGCTGAAGCTGTGACTGTGGCCATCACACCTGAGGGCGAGCAGCTTCCACAAGCCAGACCCGACGAAAACGCATCCAAATGCCCACCTGCACGACCTCGCCATGGAGCCGGCGTCGGGCGCGTTTTACGAACGGCACTAACGGGAAGCCCGTCCGGGGACCGGCCGGCAGCAGGCCTGCACGCGGGCCCCCGACACACACACACACAGGCAGGTGTGACGGTGGCCTGGCCGCGTGACGGCAGGTACGTGCTAAGCCGGCACGCCACAGGCCTCGCAGAGACGCTTTCCACAGCAAGAAAGCCCACGTGGGAGAGTCTGACTGCGGCCCACAGCCCTCACAGCCTGCCGCCGCTTAAGCCAGCGTTACGCCAGATTCCAATGCCGGGACCCCCGTGCCATCGAGTTTACTGTCTGCACTGGCCTTGGCGTTCTAAAAATAGGTCAGTGCCTCCGCTGGTTAGTGACACGCTTACGGTTTTTACTGCGAGGGAAAACCACGTCGACGAGCCCCACAAACAACAGTACACGTCTGAGTCATGGACGTCCAATGCAATCGGAAACCCCCTCCTGGGGGGGGGACTGAAAGCCCTGTGGCGTCACCATCGTCACTAGTGCCACAGCAGTGCTGCCCTTTGCCCACTGACTGTCTGATGACGAAGCCCTCGAGCTGTACGCAGGCTGGGCAGGCGGCGGGAGCGCCTCGTGCTGGCGGCTGTGCTTGCAGCACACGTGCAGAGAGCACAGCCAAGCCTCCCGTCCTGGGGGCACGGCCACCTGCCCGGGGGGCCCCCTGAGCCCTGGCGTCACTGGGGGGAAGACGCCGCCTGGGGAACCGCTCCTCCGCTGACATCAGTGCGTGCCAGGCCACGGCTTGGGTCCCCCTGCACATACTCGGGGGGCAGAGGCCGCGTGCTGGACACGCTGCCACTTCAGGGACAGGAGACGTGTCAGGACCGCAGCCGGCCCCTCGGTGGCCACTTGGACCTGGGATGTTTCAGGATTTCGGGCTCTGTCAGCCCTCAGACAAAGGGGGGCAAGTTCTGTGCTCTGCTCTGCAGAGGGGGGGAGTGCCCCCCGCCCCCGCCTGAGTCCCTAACCGGGAGGAGGCTGCGGTGGCCGTCTGAGAAACACGGCGCCGATGAATCACAGAGAGGACGTTTAGCAGAAACGTGCCTGGTCCTGGGATCCACTGTCTCCACGTGAAGGGGGGCCGCACCCCAACACGAACGGTTTCAGCGCCTCTCAGCTTTGGGTCCTGGCCCGCTCCATAACGGGAGTGCATCAGGCTGTCACCGTCTGGGGGCGCACGGAGCGGCCTCCTAGGGAGCGGGGCACAATGCTGACACCGGGGCACCCCTCCCGGAGCCGCAAGCGGGGGGCGCCGCCGCATTACCCACAGCAGGACCGGAGGCAGAGCGCTGCCCCTCAGTGTCCAGCCGCAGCCCCCGGCAGGGCCTTCCCAGGCTCGCGTGGGAGCGCAGTGCCCGCTGCGGCCCGGTTACGACGACTCGGGCGCCTCGCAGTGTGGTTGCTCGGCCCCCAGAGCGCACGGGCCGGCCCCTCACTCCCGCTGCGTGTCTGGACGCGCGGCTGGGCCGGTGGGAGAGGGGCGCCGACTGCTCCACGCGCCGCGCGGGTCTTTGGGGAAGAGAATGTCCTTCCTCCTCCGGGCGGCACCATCCCTCCAAAATCTAGAAAGCATTTTTCAAGTTCCCCTAAACTGTTCGGAGACACTTATTTTTTGCAAATTAATTCTTTTTAACTCCTTATGATAGCTCCGAATCCCATAAAGAAAGATGAATTATCACACACTGAGCCCACGCTGGGAACCAGGAGGAGACAAATCGAGACCCCCACTGTGTTCAACAATGTAGAAGAAATTCCAGGCGCAATAGGGAGGCCCGGCCTTCCCGGACCTGCGCGGCCCCGCGCCGACGGTGGAGGGCACTCTTGCTATGCGGAACGCCGGCGCCGGTCGGTGGCCCGCCTCTCCAGCGGGCCGAGTGCGACCACCTGTGGGACAGCCCCCAACGTCCTGTTTAAAACGGCGGCCGTTTCCGGGCGTGTGTGGGCCAAGCCCGGGCGGCAGACACCGCCCCCCTCGTGGACACACGCGGGACTGCCAGGTGGGGACGTGTCGGTCACACTGCGGTCACACTCGCAGCCCCGTCTATGCTGACGACAACACACAAACTCGAAGCACGTCGGCCGGGGACAGTCATCTCAATGGAAACCCCGTGCCGGTGCAGGCGGGCTCAGGGTTAGGGGCCGGAGGGTTGAAGCCCTGACTCGGCGTTCCACGTGCCGGCTCCCGACGTGCCTGCGCGGCCGCCCCAGCCTGGCCACTCTTCAAATCCACTCTGTGCAAAATCCCGCACACAAGCCAAGCCCCCAGACGCGCGGACACCTGGGCCGCGGTGGCCCCGAGAGGCAGGGGTGCGGGGGACAGGGCTCCGCTGCCCCTGCGTGCACTGGGGGGTGAGCTGAGCGCACCACTTCCTCCGTCGTCACCCCGCTGCACCATTCCATCTCTGTGTACAAAGTCTGCACGTGTGCAGTCACCCCGGGAACGCCACCGCCCGGTCACCGCGGCCAGCGCCCCGCACGTAACGCCGGCCACACAACACGAACCGTGCACAGAGGCCCAGTGCCACGGCACCCGCAGGGTTAACCGAACAGTTCCAGACGGAATGGCCGCACAAAGGACCCCTCCTCGGTCCCCTCTCGGTCCCCTCTCTGTCCCCTCTCCGAGAGCTAGAAACACTTGTGCGGGGAGATGGGCATCTGATAAGCAGCCAGCACAGAGACACCCCGTCTCCGTTAACACTCAGCGTCAGTGTTAGCACTTCACAGAACAGTGTCGCGTCCTGTTGCCAAGGTCAACAACAGCCCAGATGCACTAATCGTATTAGGAGCTTGACATCTAGTGGCCACCCCCGGCAGGGCCAAGCAGGCAAAGGTTAAGTCAGCAAGGCTTGTCCTCGCCCTCCCGACACCCACCTTCAGGGAGAGCCCGTGGGGAGCCCGCCAGCACTCTGCAGCAGCACCCCCACCCCCGACCTGCAGGCCGGAGGGCGGCCCAGGGACGCACAGTGGGCAGGGACCCCAGACCGTAAGCACACGTAATCGGGGGTGGGGGGTGGCGGCGATGGGAAGACAGGCCCAGTGAGGACGCGGTTCAGACACCACACGGGTGTCGTCAGGGCTCTGTGCCGGGGGGGGGGGGGCACTCTTCCCTTTGGTGAACAGCCCGACCCCTGAGGGAGGCAGAGCCCCATACGCTGTGCTGTGATGTCACTGGATACTCACTTTCTGTGATGTGACCTGCCCTGTTGGTTTGCTTGGAAACACCACCATCGACTGCATTTTAAACCATAACGGTGCTCAAACCACCAGAGAAAACCCCACGGACTGGGCTTTCCGACCCAAGAGTGTGTTTAAGGTGATGCTGAAGCACTCCGTTCTTGCACAGGTTTGGCTTCTGCCTGACTGCACGGGAGACGCGTGGCGACGTCACGCACGCCACCACTGCCGTCCCACCAGCAGCACGTCGGCCCTCGTCCTCAGAGACGGAGGTGTTGGCCCTAACTCTGGCGAGCACACACGCGGGGAGATAAAAACCGGCCAGAGAACAAACCCCTTCCTGTTAGATCCGTGCTCAGAGAGGATCCTTCTCGAAACTGCGTGCAGCAGGAAGGCGGTGGGTACCCTCGTCAGCAGTCGGGGAGGCTGTAATTCTAGCTGAGCAGCCTGGGCCAATACCTCCATGCGAGGACGTGAGGTTCCAACCGCCCTTCAGGCCCAGAGGGGACACGGCCCGTGGTTCCACCTCTGCTGAACGCCCCCCCCCCAAAAGGCAGGCAGTGTTCTGAGCGCTACCTTGCGGAGCACGTTAGAGCCCAGAGGCTGCAGATGGGGGTGAAATCTGACCCCCTTCTGCCTGGGTTCGCCATCGTCCTGTAAACAGAAAACAATCAGCTTGCTAAGTAATTCCTGCTGTGGGTCCACACCGTCTTCTTTTTCGGGCTGCAGACAGACCTGAAAACACTGGATTGTCGTGTGCTCAGGGACTCTAAAATGCACGTAAAAGCCCCCACGGTTACGTAACGAGCTCTTCCTCTGCGAGGTGGGGATTAGGGGGTATGCTTTCCGCTGCCCACCGAGCGATGCATTTTTAAATAGCTGGAGTCGTCTCCAACGCTGTGTTTCAAATACGTGTTTGCAAATGCTCCGTCTCCCTTTCCCCTACCACTTGCTCACTTCTCACCGCTCACAGCCCCCAGAACACAGTCTGCCTGCAGTGTGAGAAGCCGGCTCCTGTGCTGGCCCTTTCGAATGCTGAATTGTAAATGCGTGTCGTGTGCGGGGGGTGGGGGCTCGAGGCAAACCATGCATATACAGATAAAAGAGAAAGGACCTCGGCACCGAGGCCGGTGGCCTCCTTCCCTTAATTTAAACGCGGTCTGTGAATACCACTAGTAAATTCTTAAGTCACATGCTCACCACATTTAAAAGGATTTTTAAGATAGCCATGTGACTGAAAATAAAAACACACTTTGAAGCAATTAGTGCCCACAAACAAAATACAAGATGGCAAATTGTTTTAAATGATCACACCCTTTTGTTCCTCCTTAAACACACATTTTCTTTCGAACGACAATAAAATACATCTTTACTAACTTGTATTTTCCATGATGAGGGACAGCAATATTACACCTTTTAAAGTTCTTGGTAGGAGTATAGGTGCTGTTGTCACTACAAGTTTTAATTACTCTTACGACAGAAATATTCAGCTGGCTCAAAGGGTCTCATTATTAGTGGCACACACGTCACTAATTCCTAAAGCTGCAACACAGCTCTGTTTAAATTTTCAGAGACAGGAATGAAATAATTTGCAATTTAAAAGATGATTCTCATTGGGAGTGTAGGTCTCGGTCATCCTTAAATTTTACAGCAGGATAACTTTGGAACTCTACAAAAATCATCGCTACTTTTTGTCCTTTTAGATACATCATCCTGTTTCATTCCTGCAATGGTAAGTTTCAGATGGCACCGAAGCTCTTTTTGGATAGCTATTTTTTTTTTTTTTTTTTTTTTTTTTTACTGCTTGCCTAAAAATTAAAGCCTAGAAAAAAGGTATAATTATTTTTTTTAAGAAATAAAGTCTTTTTACTATAAACTAATGTGGCTGTGGACCCCCACTCCCAATATTATACTGAATTTTTTGCATACCGTATTTGTTTTCCATGGCATTATCAATAGCCTTCAATTCTACTGCTTTAATTAATATGTCACACCCAAAGTGATACAAATAAATTATTTACTTCATCTCTAAAACAACGTAAACTAAATGAGCTCACTTGCAACTTCATGCATGGTCTGTTTACTTGCGTTCTCTTTTAACGCAGTAAAAATTCTGAGATGATCTGATTCGTATTGGAGTAATTTAGTTTTCACAACCGTTTATCTCTAAAAACTGTTTTAGTTATCCTGCTAAGGACGACCTATACAAGAAGAGTAACACATACCCGAGCATTCCTTGAGTGAGCAGAGAACAGAGTATCTTTTATGCTCTGGGAACAATCAGCTTCAGAATAATTAAATCAGAAAGAAGTATTTTAAAAATAGTTTGCCTAAACTAGCCCCCAAACAATCACGGAAACACACTTTGGGACGAAGGCTCGGCCCCAGAGAGGCCGTTTCTGGCCTGTTGCAAAATGTGATGAAGGGCTCTAGCAACGTCTGAATCACAACTCCGAGTGAGTGAGCACGCAGGCTCGGCAGAAACTTTAATCCTACCGTGGGGGGCGGGGGGCGAACCTGAATGTTTCCCCTCTAGATAAATGCAGCAACAACAAGGGGAATTCAGAAGAGAACTTGTAAATAATTTATGTCATCCTAGGTTTTCAGATATAGGCTATATAGCCCTAACAAGTTTACACTCCTGGGTTCAGCAAGCTCACATTTCTGAAGTGAAATTAAAAATGAATAGCAGCGCCTCAGCTTGTTAATTGTTAAATACCAGGGGTTTCACTCTATTAATTAAAATATGCTTTAATAAAAGGAGACGTTGCCCATTTTGATAACGACCCTACAAAGCTGAGAAGTATTTACATTGTTGCATCTGGGGCGGCTGTGAAAGCCGATTTTAAGCTATTCAGGAGCCACAATAATAAAGCTTTAAAATTCCTCACTGGGATGCAATGTAGTTCTTTTGAAGGAAAGACTGTCTTTCTCATTCGGCAGAAATAAATCCATTCATTTGATCATGTAGTCATTGAGGGCGATACAAAACAAACCAAGTGTGAGAAATTCTATGTGATGAAGTAAACAAAACAAAAAAAATCCATTTCCATGACAAAAAGATTCTTTGTCCTTAATCCACCCACCATATGCAAGCGTTTCTTTTTAGCATATCGCCGGTTCCAATCTTGGGTGACGAGGCTGCACAGACGCCAGTGCCTCACCTCCACGGCGACAAAAAGGCCCGGCCGAGTTCACGGATTTTATGTAATGAATTCCCGGCCGCGTCCTGAGCGCGTCCCCCCGTCTCCATCTCCACGCGGAGGGTACCTGCTTTGTCAAACTTCACCGCCCCGTGCGGTACACTCCTCCGTGCCCGTGGGGTTTCCGCGAACAGCCTAATGCTCACGGTGGAAAGACGCGTCCTCTGCCTCGGCACAACTTAACCACCGGTCAGTCCAAAAGTTGGCCGGCGTGTTTTCCTAAGGAGCGAGCTCTCTGCCGTCCGGGCCACTCACTCGCGGTGCAGCTGCGTCCCGGGGTCGCACCGTGGGGACACCGCGGGCCCGGCCGCACGGCGCGCGCGCGCGCGGGCCCTAAACTTCCCGGGAGGAGGCCGGTCCCTCGCTGCCGGGCTCTCGCTCGCGCGGCTCCTACCTTCACTTGGGGACCGGGAGGAAGGGCCTGCGGCCCGCTGGCTGGAGAGGTGCCCGCGGCGACACCGAAACACAGGAACAGGCCGAGCAAACTTAGAGCCTGGAGGACGTGCAAGGACCACCCCTCAGCGCCGCCGCCGAGCTCACCCCGGGTTAAGTCCCCAGGCGGCCATTAGGCAAGGCCAGGCGACACCGCCTCCCGCTCCGTACCCGGATCAATGGTTTGTCAGCGCGCCGGGGACCTGGCGGCTCCGCGGCCTCGAGGCGGCCGAGGCGACCGAGGGCCGTCCGGGGTGGGGGGCACAGGCCGGGGTCAGGGCGGCGGCCCCGCTCCGAGCGCGCACCGCCCCGGGCGCCCGGCGCTGAACAAAGCTGCCCGGCCCGCGTCCAGCGGTAGGTGGACCCCGGACGTGCCCCCGCCACGGCGCCCGCCCGGGGGACGCCGCCGTGGTCGCGGAGGCCAGTCCCCGGGCCCGGGCGCAGCGAGCCCGGGGGGCGGCGCGGAAGAGGCGGCGCGGACCCCTCCGCCCCCGCCCAGCCCCGCGAGCCGGCTCCGCCGCGCCGCGCGAGCTTCCGACCGCCCCCCGAGCCGCGGCGCCTCCGCGCGCAGCCCCCCAACTCGGAGCGGCCGAGCCAAGTTTACTTGGTCCGCAACTCGCCGCGCCGCGCGCGCCAGCGGAGCACCGGGTCCCCGCGGCCCGCCTGCTGGGGCTGGGGCCGGCGCCGCGCGGCGCACCCCGGCGTGCCGCCCCCGGGGCGCTTCCCCTCCCCGCCCCGCGCCCCCTCACCGTGCTCGGGGGCCCCGTCCGGCGGCGGCAGCTCCTCGTCCGACTTGAGGTGCTGGGGCTTGGCCTGCTTGCGCCGAGACATGCTGCTAGCGGCGCGCGGGCCCGGCGCGGGGCAGCGGCATCAGCGGGGCGGCCGGCGGGGACGGCGCGGGGCGCGCATGGGGCCGAGCAATTAGGCTGGTGAATAATGCGCGGCCATTAGCGGGCGGCCGCGCCGATTGGCCGGCCTCCAGCGGACTCCGGCGGCCTATGCAAATGAGGCCGCGCGGGCAATTAGCGGCCGCGCGGGGCGAGGGGGCGGCCTGCGCCCGGGACCGGGGCGCGCGCGGCCGGGCGCCGGCTCACATCGCGGGCTGCTCTCTCCGCGGCGCCCAGGTGCGGCTCGGCGGCCCGGCGCGGCCCCGGGTGCGGGCGGCAAACTTTGGCGGCGTCCGCGCGGCGCCGTCTCCGCCGGAGCGCCGGGCTCGCCCCTTTATAGAGTGGCTGCGCCGCGCCCCCCCGCCGCCCGGCCGCCCCTCCCGGAGCGAGCGGCCGCGGGCAGGGCTCCGGCCGGCGCCTTTGTCTCCCGGTCCGCTCCGGGGCCGCGCCTCCTGCGCTCCGGGGCGTGGAGGGCCGGCCGGCCGGCCGCCTTCGCTCCTCGGCGAAGGATCGCGGCGCCGCTCGGCGCGCCGGCCTCGCTCAGGCCCAGGTGCCCCTTCTCTCCGGACCTTCGCTCCGGGCTCGGTTCCCCTCCGCGGGCTCCCCCGGCGGCCGACCCGGCTCGGAGACTCACGGCCGGAGCGGAGCGGAGCGCGCACGCCGGGGTGGCGGGACTTCGGCACGACCAACTTTCCGGTTCGGAAGCGGCGCGGGCCGCGCGGCTCCTCCCCTCCGCTCCCCTCGGTCCCCCTCCCCTCCGGCCCCCGCTCCCCCGCCCCCCGCCCCTCCGACTCCGGAGCGCCTGCCCCGCCCGCCGCCAGCACCGGGGCCTCCTCGGCCCCCTCTCCCGTTCGCCAGGCCTCCCCGCCGGCAGCGGCTCCTTAAATCCAGGGGAAGGGAGGGGATGGCGGGGTCCCGGGGTCCCTCCCCCACTTCCCCTTCCTGACGGGTGCAGTGCCGGGGCACCTGCGGAGTGGGCAGGGGCGCAGGGTGCCCCGAGGCCGCGCGACTGAAAGTTCCAAGTCCACAAAAGTCCCGCGCGCTGCCCACCGTGTTCTGGGGCTTTCGGGGAGGGGTGTGAGTTTTGTGGGGGCAGGTGAGGGGCTCACGCACGTCTGCACTGGCCTGCAGCCTAGGGCCGCCGGCGCAGCGCGCTCCCCTCACACGCACCCACTTTTTGCTGGCGGTCACACGCACGCGCCCTCGCACTCGCGCGCGCTCCCCCCACCCGGGCACACGCGCCCTCGCCCACTCCGCGCGGGTCCGCCGTCCCCGAGCGGCTGACAGGATGTGCCCCAGGCCCCGTCGCCACCGCGCCCTGGTCCCTTGCCCCAGTATGTCTTTTTTATTTACTAAATTTTTTATTTTTGTCCTGACAAGTGGCCCTGTCTTTTACAAAGCTTTGGCACAGATGGCCTCCCGGTGCTTCCCCCAGTGTCCAGCGCCGGGGCGGGGCGGGCGGGGGGGAATCAAACGGGCGAGGACCAGCCAGCGCCCGGCTCCCGGAGGGCTGCGAGCTCCGTTCCGGACCGGGGGTGGGGCTGCTTGGCCGGGGGACACCCGCCCCCCAGGACGAACCCCGATCCTGCGCCTCTCGCCTGGCTCACCGCAGGCTGCTTTTCCATTCTAGAACCTTCCCGCTTCCCAGCCTGCGTTCTCCTGCCCGCCTTTAATTGTAAGTTTAAAGCGCGGGGAAATCGCACAGAGGAAGGGAGCGCGGGCTGGACTGGGCCCCAACAGCCCCCGGCGCCGCTCTAGCCAAAAAAAAAAAAAAAATCCTTCAGGTTGGTTTTGATTTGCTGTTTGGTGGCCGAAGTATTCATTTAGGTGATTTTCTTTTTGAAAATAAAAAGTGACCAATACGAGACGTTCGAAACCCCGAGTTGTGCCCCCCCCCCCCACCAGAGCGCTTTCGGGTTACGCCACGGGGGACTCTCCTTCCTTCGCCACCGCGCTGTGAACTTCTGCAAATGCTCCAGGCGTTTTGGGGAGCTCTCCCCAGCCCCGAGGCGTTCGGCAGTGCAAAGTTTGTGGCTCGAGCTTCGGGGCGAGCGCGGCCCGAACTTCTCCGGAAAAAGAGGGGCAAAGAGAACCGGGGTGGCGGCGGCTGTAGAAAGACGAAGTTTTTTGCCTAATTGACAGGATCCACAGGAATTTTCCGAGTCGCAGCTGAAAGGTAGATGTCGGCGCCTACTTTCTAGAAGAGAAAGAACGCGAAAGCATCACCGGGGGTCGGCCCCCCGGGGAAAGGTGCAGTGCTTTTTGTGACCTGGTTAATTCTCTTTTTACCTTTTTTTTTTTTTTTAAATCGACACTTTGGGGAGAAGCAGCAGCTGCAGCCCCGCGGCGCCCGAAGTTTTCAGAGGATGCAGGAGCCTGGCTCCCCGCAGCCTCCTGGCCCCCAGGGCACCGACTCCTCCTCTTCGAGCCTCTTTGAGCGAGCCAACCCCCACCCCAACCCCCACCGGTTTTGTTCCGAAGGCCTCGCTTCCTCTCCCCACCCCCACCCCCGCACTCCAGGACACTGGCGCGGTTTCCCGGGGGCTTTCTGGGACTTGCAAACGCAACTGTTTAATTCTGTGGACTAGCTTAGCATTTTCCACGAGGTGTGGTCCCTCCAACGAAGGCGAACCTGAGACCCCAGCTCCGTAGGAAGCCAGCCCTCAGCTTGCGGAGGTGTCGTGCAAGTCGTCATGCGCTTTGCGAGTGGGGAGGACTGCAGGCTTGCTCTCCGCGCTGTGCCGGACACAGCCTCTCACGCCGTGAGCGCGCACGAATGCCGGACGCGGGGCTCGCCGGTCCCGAGCAGGCGGCGCGAGTGGAGCCCGTGGGTGCGGGCGCAGCCTGCACGTCTCGCTCGGCACACGCTGTGCTGGGTTTTCGTTGTGAAAATCAAGCCAAGACTCGGACGAAAGGGGCAGGGAGGTTGGGAAGCTGAAAGAGGCAGAGATTCCCCGCCACTTCCAAAATGGGGCAGACCGGTACATCCTGTGGCTGCCCCTTTTAAATGGACTTGGGTAAACATTAAAAAAACCAAAGAAGAAGAAGGTAAAGGTCGAAAACAAGAGGCGCGTTGCCGCCTGCCTCGTCTGTTCTTCCTTTGTGGCCTTCCTCCTCTCAGATGTGACACTTTTCCTTAATTGTTTCTATTCACTGCGGTAAGTTTTAATGAAAGCATATGGGTCTTAAGTTCGAGCCGCTCCAGCAGATTTACGGCGAGTTGAAAACGTGTCACCGGGATGAGGACGGGAGGTCTCCGCCATCCGCGCCCAGATTGAAGGCACGCGGAGGTGCGCTCAGATGCAGACGCGACTCGGGGGCACACGCACTCTCGCCGTCACATGACTGCTGTCGGTTACAATGTCGTATACCTAAACACTATTGCAAAAACAAAAGTTGCTTTTCTTCCCTATAATTAAATCTAATTTGTTAATTGTCTTTCCTCTTGCAATGTTTTCATCTTAAGAGGTGACACGTTATTATTTTCTCTGCTTAATAATATTATTTACAAATTAATACTGTATAGTTTACATTAGTGGAACATATAATTAGGAGTTTGATTTAATTTGTATCATTTATTCAGATAGAGCAGCCTGTCTGCAAGACTGATCTGACCGTGGTTCTGCTGTCACGACCCAGTTTGCTGAGGCTTCCTGTCCTCCATCCACGGAGACAGGTCCCCATCAGGTGCATCTGACCTTTACCTACAACGTGCTCCCTTGCACAGCACTTACGACAGAACGGGTTTGCCTCCGTTTTTTTTTTTTTGTCTCCTTTCATTCTTTTATTCCCCCCAAAGTTCCTTTCTTCTCACTGGCCTCCCTCTCTCTCTTCTCCCCACCCCAACTTTTGTGTTAGGTCCTTAGGTTACATCCAGCATGATTTTGTGTCTTTAATGCTGTGACAAGTGACTACTAATTGGTTCTTACTTGAGCAAAGATATTACCATGCTAATATTATTATTGGTAAGAAGAGGTAATTGATAACACCACCTGCCACTCCGGAGCAATCACGATGATGAATGTTTCCATCAACAGGAAATCTGTGCCTGGTGTTCCGCAGCCCAGCCCAAACAGCATGTCAAGTGCCAATTACAAAGACGTTGCTTTTCTATTACGCTGGGGAAGGGGGGGGGGGCGGCTAGAAAACATGTAGCCAAAATTTATATTAATATCTTATTGAAAATGCATTTTCCAAGCATCTTATTCACCCACGTGAAGGCAACTTTCCCCATAAAAATAAAGTGCTCTGCTTAAACAAACCAATACGTAGCCAACTGCCCTGTCCACACCAGTCCTGCTGTCAAACCTATTAAGATAAATGTCTAAATACTTTCAGTACGTAGGAGCCAAGTGTACAGTGTGTAAATCCACGTGGGTTATGTGCTGGAAGCCCTCTTGTATGTCCTTTATAGGACGGCTCACACACTACTGCACGTGTGGGCACCACAGGCAGACATTCCAGGGCTTTTTATGTCACACAGACATCGGCACACTGCCATCCGTCTTCACACTTAGGAGAGCAAACGATGCTACAGGACTTCCCTGTGACCAGTCAACTGTGGATCTGGGCTGCATGCAGACCGGGGAGGGGTGCTTTGCACATCTGGTCACAGGAATAATGCTAGCCGGCTAAAACTTTGACTCCCTCGCCTGTAGGAAGGCTCAAACGATTATTATTAGCTCGCATTATTAGATGCAGGCCTCAAAAGGCGAAATCAGCTATTGATAATTGCAAGAAGTATACCGCAGCTACTGTATCGATCGGCTTGTCCCTATTCCCCTGGTACGGCAGAGATAAGAAGACTCACTCTTTAGTGCAATATAATTTCTTTTGACCTATCTGCTTGCTACAGACTTATGATGAATAGCCACAGTGGTTAAAGTCCTTTATCACGAAAGTTACCCCTTGATATAATATTGATTCTTTATAACTAGCTCCAAACACAAAAATCAAACTGTCCACTTGACCATCATCATCATCAATATCATCACAAAGCGTCTGGAATAAAGATCAGCACCAGCCCGAGAACGCGTTCTATAATCTTCCCAGCTAATCTTTATTTGCTGATGATGAAAAGAAAAGGCGGGTGGGGGAGGCCCCGCGAGCGGAATGTCACCGGGCCCAACGCTGCCCAACGCTGTATTTCTGTGTCCACGTATTAGGCCCAGACGCTCCTGAGAACGTGCGGGCAGCGTGCCCACCTCTGCGAGGCTCACCCCCACCCCCACGCGACCTGGGCGGCGGGGGTCTTGGGGGACCATGGGTCGGGGAGACAGACGGGCTCAGCGCGAGCTGCCTGACGCTGGACACAGAATGAGGCCCACGGCCTTTTATGCTCTCTGAAAATCAATGTCACGCGTCCTTGGCGCTCAGCGGCTGTGTTCCCAGGAGAGCCACAGGAGAGCCAGCAGAGAGGGGCGCGCGCCGGGTGGGCTCGCGAGCGCAGAGGGGGGCGCAGCCTCAGGCACACATCAAAGGCGGCCCGGTGCGATCCATTTCCCCAGTGAAGGGCATTTCCTGCCCCCCTGCGCCCCGCCCCCTGCGCGAGGGCGGACGTCACCGGCCTGGGGGTGTCCAGGCCCACAGAAGCCGAGTTTTGGACACGTTTTGGAAGAAGAGGGGCTTGGAGCGGGCGGAGGGGAGGGAGAACGCAGCTTCCTCCAGCCCACTGGGCTGTATCCGGGAACCCCAGTGCAGCAGGCTCCTAGCTCCTTCCCTGCCAATCCCCAGGCTCCTCCCAGTCCCACTTCTGTGACCTCAGAGGTCCCCTGCTAATTGGGGGGAGGAGTAGAAAGAGTGTGGCCAGGGCGCAGGGATGCCCCTGGCCGGGGGCGGGGTCTTGGCAGGGGTCCCCTACAAGGATTGGGGGAGGGGTCGGGTCAGGCCCAGGCCTGTCAGGGTTCAGTCCCCACTGAGCCCCTCCCCACCACCCCAGGGTCCTAACTCACTGGGGAGTCAACGGGGTCCTCCTGGACCCCTCCATGGTTGCCACTCGGCTGCTGGCCACTTGATGACCTGGGGTGAAACCTCAAGAGTAGTTTTATCACCCAGCACCGCCCTGCACTCGTGGAGGTGGGCCTGGGGACAGTCTGTCCAGTGTGGTCCCTTGGGGGGAGTTTGTCCTGCTGCTTGGTAGGGGAGGGGAGCAGGCAGGAAGCCAGTGGTGTGGGAACTGGGATCCACACCCTTCTCCAGCCTCTCTGCATCCTGTGCTCTGACACACCTGAGGGGGCCCCTCCCCACGTCCCTGCTGGAGGACAGCCGCCTCTTCTGAACGTGTTCAGAGGCGTCTTAAGAAAAGCAGGTACAACCCTGACGCGACCCATCGCCTGGCGTTCTCCTTGTCACAGACGCCATTTGCTTTGGATCCAAGCTCTGCAAAAGCCGGAGCTGAAGTTGTGCAGGCCACCTGTGGGCGAGGCTCCCACCCGAGGCCCTGCTCATGGAGACAAAGATCCCGAGCCGGGTCCCTCTCTCGCTCAGGGATGACATTCTCCTCTGTGACCTCCTGCAGCAGAGCCAGAGCAGAGCCACCCCACTGTCCTGGCAGGTCTGCAAGGGAGAGGAGAAACGAAGTCCTACAGGTCAGAGGCCGCTCACACCCTCCAGAAGGACAAAATCGTGGGAGCAGAGGGGACGGCCTCACACTGAGACCAACAGGGTCCACGAGTTCAATAACAGGCAGGTGTGTCTGCACACGTGGGCTGCCCACTTGCTAGCGGTCATGCTTGGCCTCCCTAGAGATCGGCAAGGAAGGAGAGCAGGCCCCGTCCAGGGAGGAGAACCACGGCCGGGTCCTGGGGGGGTCAGAGGCACGAGGGATGCGGGTGCATCCTTTCCTGGGTCCTGGGGGGGGGCGGTCAGAGGCATGAGGACGCGGGCGCACCCCTTCCGCCTGTCCCCACTGCTGACCCGCAGAGATTCTGCCCAGGACGTGTGCGTTGCACTCACCAAGTCCGCCGCCGGATATCCGACATGGGTGCAGCTCCCTGCCCCTCTGCAGAGGGGTACATGGTACCCCAAAGAATCAGGAAAGGAAGCCGTTGTAAACATTTTGATCACTGGGTGGAGAGTGTCTTTGTCTCTGTCTGAAAACGTCTGCTTGGACTAGAATTCGGGAGTAGAAGGTGAAGGAGCCATAATTCTCTTCACAAAGGAGTCTTCGCTTTAAGTAGCCAGGGCTGTGGTGGCATGTCCTACACTGGACGGCATCTGTGGTGACCCAGCAGTCTCATAAAAGCGCCTGCCTCACTGAGGAGAACCTACTCTCCAGGAGTGCGGATGTCTGAAGGGTGTCCTTTGGCGAGGACCCACAAGCGCCGTGCGTCCAATTGCTTGGTCACCTCCCCAGGAAGGGGCCTGCCACCACGCAATGGCAGCGGGGTCTGCCTTGGACAGCAAGGCTGCTGTGGCTCGCTGGGGCTCCTGGTAGCATCCGGAAGGAAGGTGCCCTGAAAGGCTGAGAGAGAAGCCGACTGCTAGGCCTCGGAGACATGCGAACAACGGCTACGGTACTAGTGACAGCTGTGGCCACAGAGGGAACATTGACGTGCACGTCGGAGCCACTACCACAGAACACCGAGTGGAAGAGAGTGCGAGGGCCTGGCCAGCACAGACAGCCGGGGCGAGGCCTGGAGACCAGAGAGGGCAGAGGCCCAAAGGTGAGGGCGTCCCCGCAGGCTCTCGGAGCAGGGAGGGAATGCCGAGATCGGAAAGCGGCATGTCAGCACTGTGAGTCATGCACAGAATGACTGGTGTCCCTTGTCTCCGTCACCAAAGCGTCCACACCACCGAGACGCTCACCCAACAGACTTGGCCTGCTGTACCTGGGGCCAGTCCCTGTCACTCTAGCACATGTTAGCCGAGTCACTGTCCTCTGTGAGGAAGGCACTGCACAGTGTCAGCGCAGTGTCGCTCCTAGGGCATTGGGCCGACAGGACGGCCCTCGGAATGGTGTGCAGGTCACGATGCAGGGGACACAGACCGCACTCCACTCGCACACGCAGAGCACAGCCGTGGTCTCACTGTCCTTCCCACACAGGCTGGCTTAGCACTCGCTCCTCACCGCACAAGCGGCCCATGTGCGCCGGCCAGAAGGCTCCCGACCGCTCTAGGAGACGCGAGACGGGGGCGGAAATTCCGTGCCCGCGGCTTGGGGCATCGCGGTGCCGCGTGGGGTGTGACCCAGGTGAGGAGACGCACGCGCATCCCCCGGGGGCGTCCTGGGCTCATTCACGGGCAGTGCCCGGCGCTCCGCACCCTCTAGGTCCCCCAGCGTCTGCGCACACGCGGGGGGCACCTGTCGGAGCCCTCATCTCCGCTCCGGAGTGCGCCCCATTCTCAGCAGCTCCGCTCACTCACCCCTTTCACAGACGCACGCGTGCGGCTCGGTGCTGCGGACCAGCCCGAGATCCGTCAGTAAAGGAGCCTGCACTCATTTTGGCCGTCCCCTGGAGGCTGTCACTGCGTGCGAGCCCTGCGCTCCTGTCCCGCTGCGCGCCGCGCTGACACGGCGGCCGCGCCCCGGGGCCGCCCCTGCAGTCCCGTCAGCTCCTGTAGGGGCCGCGTCGCCTCATCCCTCCTGTGGGGGCAGGGCTTCCGGGGCAAAGGGCACTCCGTCCCAGGGTGGGTGTGCGCAGGGCCCTCCGTTCTCCCGTCCGACTTCCCGTCCGGTCCCCCTACCAGCACCTGACGGAGCCCACAGCCTCTGCGTTCCTCTTCCCGCTGACCCCCAGGTCGCACCGGACATTTGCCGCCGAGGAAGTGTTCCCAGCCGGCGTCCACTCCACGCAGGAGCGCCTTCACCCACCATGGGCGTAGTTAATGGAACCCCGCGCTCACCTTGCGACCTGCAGGCATCGCCGCCGTCTTCGCTCCGCCGCCCCGTGAGCACGTGTGTCCGCTCCGCGAGCGCGTCTCCCCGCGACGCCGACACGTGCCTCCACGACGCGCGCACGTCTCCCCATGACGCGCGCACGTGCCTCCCCGCAAGGCGCGCACGAGAGGCGCTGCGGGCGAAATGCGCCTGCGCAGGGCTGAGGCCCCGCCCTCCTGTGGCCCCGCCCTCCTGTGGCCCCGCGGCCACACAAGTGCCTGTGCAGGGTCTGTGCTGTTGTCATGAGCCGCTTTGGGACTGCGTTTGGAGACGCGTGCCTCCATTTAAACAAAAGAGATCTGTTGTCTGTCGTTAGAACCTCCTGTTTCTGTGTGCTGTCCAGAGGAGATAAACATTTCAAAGGGGTGTGCAGAAATAATGTCGATGGATGTGTGCAATGTGGCAGAGATACAGGGAGACAGATTCACGGCCCTGGACTTGGCCTGCTGACCAGCTGCGCCACAGCAGTGGGAAGGATGGATGGGAGCAGGGTCCCAGGGGACGTCAGAGCTCGAGGACATAGACATGGACAAGCAGTTCAGCTCACAGGCCGGCACTGACCGCGGGGTGCATGGCGGGGGGGACCCTTGGGCACAGAGCAGGGCCATCAGGTACATAGCAGGGCCGTCGGGCACAGAGCAGGGCCGTCGGCACAGAGCAGGGCCGTTGGCACAGAGCAGGGCTGTCGGGCATAGAGCAGGGCCGTCGGGCACAGAGCAGGGCCATTGGGCACAGAGGAGGACATCAGGCACAGAGCAGGGCCGTCGGGCACAGAGCAGGGCTGTGGCCCCCTGAGCCCGCTCGCTGCTCAGCTGTCTCCCCAACACTGACACGGTCGCCCGGCCGACGTGCACGTGTGTGGTTAGGGGCTTTCAGGTGGGGGGCAGGGGGCCGGCTGCTCTGTAGGAAGCCACCCCACTGCGCCCTGTGGACATGAGCGCAGGGCCGTTGCGTGCCCATCCCCTGACATCTCCCGCCAGCCCTTCCATCGGAGCGAAGAAGGAGGTGACACGCGTGCTGAGCTGTTGCTTCCCGTCGCACCAACGGACACAGCGGCTTTTCCTTGGACGCGGAGGCTGAGCGCCGGCCCCGTGACTGTCACATGGACTCGGATGTCATGAGGCTGTGGCCGGCTGTGCTGATGGCGTCCTGGTCCCGCGACAGCCTGGCCGTGCCCTGGTCGGTGACCATTTCCATTTCCGGAGGCTCACGCTGCGGGAAGGGTGGGGGTCGGCGGCCTGGCATGCACACGGCCAGCTCTGCGCCTTCATGTCCTCGGCCGTCGGCACGAGTTTGCACAGGGTCACGTGTGAGTGTGCACAACCCCGCCTGTGCATGAGGGACGTGCTGTGACGACCGTGTGGGGCCGGAGACCCCCGTGTGCGTGCGCAGACGTTCGGAATCGTCCTCGAATCGCCACGCGGCGCTGGGTGTTCGCTGCCATCGCAGTTGGCAGTTCTGTTAGACACACGTGCGGGCCGAGGAAGGGAGGGGGCTCGGGGGCCGCGGCCGCGTCTTCTGAAACGAGGAGTCACTGTCTCTACAAAGAAACCTCTTG